>PITA01009101.1:0-80351 GCA_004023965.1 Spilogale gracilis | reverse complement strand
TGTGGGGAGGCATAGATTAGGGGGCAAGCAGGGCAGCTCCACGTGGGTCCCATGTAGGGAATCCATACCCCAGTGGGATGAGAGAGGAGCCCGTGCAGGAATTGGGAGCAGAGTCTAAGGGGGTGTTGTAAAGTCAGAGCAAGGGCAGGGTGAGGCAAAGGGCATACTCTGAGCCGTGCGGGAGGGTAGTGGCTATGACCAGACACTGGTTGATAGTGCGGGACAGAACAAATGAGATTTAAGGATATTGGGAGCCAAATTTCTTACTGTTGAAGCCAGGAGTCACAAATGTGGGAAAAGAGAAAACTAGGTGTTGTTGAATGGGAACTGGGTGTATTGGGGTAGGCTTAGAGTTTTCAACATATAGAGATAGACACAAAACTAAGTATAGGTGAAAATGCGTGTATGCATGTGTACATATGTGTGCATATACCTATATAACTTTGTATGTAGCTATGTACTTCCATTTTTCTACAATTCTGTCTAAGAAGGCTTCTAACAGCAATCCACACAGCCTCTATTTCATATTCTCAGTCCTGTTTTCCACCCTGGCGAAAATGGCTGATTGCAGGACTGAGGCAGGAAAAGTTGGTCTCCTTTCATTTAAAGAAAAATGTCCTCTTATTCAAAAGGTTTGAATGAAGATAAAGCTTCTTTAAGCACAGTTTTGGAAAAGAGATTGGACTCGGCCCATAGGCAAGGAAATGATAGCGACACATCAAAAGGACACAGAAGCCAGCTTTAATATCAAAATAAATTCTCATCATGATGGATTATAACTTCTTGAATGAAACAACCACAAGCCCTTAGCGATATCAGTGTATGGATAAATCACAAGTGTAATGAGAAGGGCGTATTTATATAGAGCCTCCTCCACGGAATACGTATCAACTACAGCAGGGACAAGACTAACTTCCTGTTGGAAAAGGGGACAGACAATGACCATCAAGTGATCAAAGTGTGAGTCGTCAGTCATGGGGAAAACCGTAGTCGTGTGTTCCCGACGGGATGCCTGAGAATAAAGCATCCCTTGAAAAATTCCTGCCAAGGAGGCGTAAACTAAACCCTGTATCGTGCAAACCCAAGTGGAGCAATGCCTATAAAATAACAGGCCTATAATCTTCAAAGGCATCAAAGTCAGTTAAGTCAAGGAAAGACCGAGGAGCTAATCGTTGTCGCTGGTTGGGGAGACTAAAGTGGTTCACAACAAAATGGAACCAGCGGTTCTGGGGGGACCGTTTCCTGGAGTGGACCCACTGGGCAGTTGGTAAAACCTGAATAGGGTCTGGGGAGTAGATGGCTGTCATGTAAAATTGCTGACATGCAGATTTCAGTGAGTGTATTGTGCTGTTGTAAAAAGAGGTCCTTGTTTTGAAAATACTCACCGTCTTATGCAAAGCAAGGACAGTGGACCATGTAGTCAACTTACTACCAAATGGCTCAAGGGACAAAAATTGTACCATTCCTGCAGTTTCTGTAAGTTTGAGATTGCTCAGAATAAAATTCGCTTTAGACAGTATTAGTTGTCAGTGTTAAGAACAACAGCAACAGAAGAGAAAGGAAAAAATATTCCATCACATCAAGAGCTATGCAGTGTAGTAGTGGTGAGAAAATACTGAGTAGTAGGACTCCCACACTGATACCTTTCTGAGCAAATAAAATGCCCTTTGCATCTACTCAGAGAACAAGGCAAAGCCACACCTGTTTCAAAGAAGACAACTAAAAAGGTTCTCTTACTCCCTAACCACAAATGAGCCTGAGAGAGGTTTTACAAAAAGGAAGGGACCTCATTCTCATTATTGAGAGATTCGTTTTTCTTTGTTTTTATATCCACCACTTGGTAACTGGGAAAAAACTGATCTCCTTTCATTTAAAGAAAGCTGTCATCTTAGTCAAAAGTTTGAACATAGACAAAGCTTCTTTAAGCACAGTTTTGGAAAAGAGAGGGAAATTGCACCACACAGAAATAATGCCTATTATGCATCTTGTGCGCTAGTTTTGAATCTTTTCATGTGCCTCCTTTTTAAGTGGCTATGATCCGAGCACGTCATGTTTTCTGAGCATAGCAAAGAGGTCACGCACAGGCTTTGAACTTGACTGACCAAGTTCTACATCCAGCTTCTGCCACTCTACTCCCTTGTCTTGGGGTTTAGGAGAGGAGTAAACGAGATCATGGATATAAAAAACTTGGCACGGTACATTGCACATCTTAGGTATTCAGTAAATACCTGATATTGACTTAAAAGCACCCCCCCTTTTTTTAAAGATTTTATATTTCTTTGAAAGAGGAGAAGGACAAGAAGACTGCACACTACACATGGAGCCTGACCTGGGGCTCAACCTGAGATCATTACCTGACACATTCAGGAGGCCATCGTTCAGTGGACTAAACCACCCAGGCACCCCAGCACTTTGCCATGTTTTAAAATCATTGTCATAATTGCAATTATTGTAAGTGGCTCCTAAAAAGAAGCTCAAGGAAAGCTTTGGTATGTGTCTTTCAGTGGTTGGTATTCAACAAAATTGGTTTCCTTTTCTTCCTGAGCCCACAGCTGGATGACATTTCCTGAACATTTTTGCAGTGAGATGTGCCCCATAAGTGAGTTCTAGCAATTGGGCTTGAGGAGAAGCAACGCCAGCCCCTGTCCATGCACACTCCTCCGTGTTCTTCCTCTTTTAGGCTCACTGAAGGGGCAGCACCCCGTGTCATCAGTGTGGCTGCAGAAAAAATATTTTTAAAAAGATTCTATTTATTTATGAGAGGCAGAGGGAGAATCAGGCTCGAGGCAGGGCTCAATCCCAGAACCTGGGATCATGACCTGAGCTGAAGGCAAATGCTTAACTGACTGAGCCACTCAGGTGCCCTGTAGAAATACTATGTTGAAAATGGCAGAGCTGTCATTTGATTACATCCTACAAGTCTGTATAGAGCAGAAACTTCCCCTGACAACCAGAAACCCTATCGTGGACTATTAATAAAGGAGACATGAACTTTTATAGTGTTTGAGTCTTTGTTTACCCATTTTTGTTTATATTTGTTGTAGCAGCTAGCATTACTCGGATGCACATTGTTTAGGCTTGATTTCTAGAAGACCGAAGAACTGTAACACCTTTTGGGTTGTTTGTTTTTAATTTTTTTTTGTAAAGATTTTAACTTTTAAGTAATCTTGAACTCTTTTTTTTTTTTAAAGATTTTATTTGACAGAGAACACAAGCAGGGGAGCAGCACACAGAGGGAGAGGGCTTCCCACTCAGCAGGGAGCCGGATGCGGGAGTTGATCCCAGGACCCTAGCATCATAACCTGAGTTAAAGGCAGACACTTGGGGCACCTGGGTGGCTCAATTCGTTAAGCGACTGCCTTCAGCTTAGGTCATGATCCCGGAGACCCAGGATCGAGTCCCACATCGGGCTCGCTGCTCGGCGGGAAGCCTGCTTCTCCCTCTCTCACTCCCCCTGCTTGTGTTCCCTCTCTGGCTGTGTTTCTCTCTGTCAAATAAATAAAATCTTTAAAAAAAAAAAAAAAAAGACAGCCGCTTAACTGACTGAGCCACCCAGGCGCCCCAGGGCTTGAACTTTCAACCCCAAGATCAAGAATCACATGTTTATGAACTAAACCAGTCAGTTGCCCCCTTGCTATTTTTTTATTAGAGTCTACCCCAACATGGGGCTCAAATTCACAACCCCAAGATCAAGTGTCACATCCTCTACTGACCGAGCCAGCTAGATGCCCCTCCAACACCTTTTGAAAGTCTCTTCTAAATTCTATTGAAAGAAACAACAGTAATGGATTTCATACCCCTTCTTAGAGTTTCACCCCCAGAATGTAACATTTCCCCAAGTCTGTTTCATGAAACAATGGTTCCATGACGTGTTCTGTTCAGTATATCTCAAGAAAAGTTTTCACCATCAGAAAGCACTGAGATCCCTCTGAAAGGTGGCATTCTGGGGCAGTGTTTCCCTGAGTATATAAATTGTATGAGAAGTCCCGTGGTCACTTCTTTAAGTTTTCTTTGAGCCAACTAACCACAAAGGCAGCTTTTCCAGGACCTACCTGTTAAAATTCTGCCCCGCTTATATTCTGTTGCACATACTTTGAGAAACTAGTATAGTTTGGGCACATGGTGAATAGTCAACAAATGTCTACCGAATGCATGAAATAAGACCACTAAAGTACCTCTCGAAAGGAATAAAGGAGCTCCTGTCTGTACTATGTGCCTCCTGATCTTCCTGGATAAAATAGCTGCTGGGGCCTACAGGGTATGGGGTGCAAGCAAGGCCCTGGAAACTTACAGGGATTGGGTGGGAGAAGGAATAGACATACGTGCAAGTCCTTTACCTGCGTGGGTTGGACAACTCCCAGACCACAGTGCCGGAGCACCAAGTGAGGATCAGAGAAGAGAGGATCCCTACAAGAGCTTGGCCATCTATTTAAACTTGACCACATGACTGTGCCGGTTCTTCCGGAGACCTAAGATGTTGGAAAGCCATGCGGTGGGTGGGCTGGGTTGTCCCTGCTGTCAAGTCTGAGCAAATTTAAGAAGGTGGAGGGGGAGAATGGGTCTGCCACCTGCTTGCCTTCATACAACAGGTGAACAGAGGGAAGCTTTCCGGAAGTGTCACCAAGTAGAGTGCCAAAACTGCTAGATCTCAACCCCAAGAGCCAATAAAGAAAAGTACAAGTCATCTGGAGTGACCAACACTCAGAGGAACATGAACGTGAACAAACAACACTATCCAGAGAGACTACACTGCTCTATGGAAAGGTGGCATCTTGAGTATGGAAATAGTAAGAGCATTTACATTTGACTCTGGGATACAGAGCACTCTCTAGGGTGAAATAATGTAATTTTTGACCAGAACCCTGAGATCAAGACCTGAGTCAAAATCAAGAGTTGGATGCTTAACCAATTGAACCACTCAGTGCCCCGATAATCTGGTGTTAGGTCAGCACTTGCTCTTGGCTCTTCTCCTGTGTCACCAGTGTCCTCTCAGCCACTTTTGCTCTTTGACCCTCATTCTCCAACCTCAGATCTTTGTCTCTATACAGCATGCATTCCTTCGGTAATCTCATACGCTATCAAGACCTCCCCCCATCCCCGCCACCAAGTTTAAGATATAATTGATGAAGAGAATTGTTGAGTGTAAGATATTAAAGGTGTACATCAGTGATTTGATGGCTATATGTGTACACCATGAGTGGATTTCTCCCTGTAGAGTTAACCAACACACCTATCATCCAAGTTTACTTTTTTTTTGGTAAGAATGCTTAAGTTCTCTCTCAGCAAATTTCAGATTTCAATTATATAATACAGTGTTAACAACTACAGTCACCCTGTCCGCACATTAGATTCTTAGACCATATTCATCTTATCACTTGAAGTTTCTATCCATCTTTTTAAGGGTTTTATTTATTTGACAGAAAGAGAGCACAAGTAGGCAGAGCAGCAGGCACAGGGAAAGGGAGAAACGGGCTCCCTGCTCCGATGCTGGGCCTTGATCCCAGACCTGAGCGGAAGGCAGCCGCTCAACCGACTAAGGCAACGCAGGTGCCCCAGAAGTTTCTATCCTTTTACCAACATCTTCCTCTTTCCCCCAACCGCTGGCAATTATTTTTCTACTTTGTTTTTGTGAATCTGAAGATTTTTTTCTTCCTTGCTTTCTTCCACATATTAGAACTACCATATAATATTCGTCTTTCTCTTTGGCTATTTTCCTTAGCATAATGCCCTCTAGATTCATCCATGTTCTCAAATGGCAGGATTTCCTTTTTTATTTAATAGCTGGATAATGTTCCATCATATGTATCTATTACATTTTCTTTTAGGATCATGATTTTAAATGCCATCTATCTAATGATGAGTCCCCAATTTTTCTCTCCAGCCAATATTTTCCTTCTGAATTCCAGCAAGGAGAGCCAACTTCTTACTCATTATCCTCATATCTAAAAGAAATGTCGGGGCGCCTGGGTGGCTCAGTTGGTTGAGCGACTGCCTTCGGCTCAGGTCATGATCCTGGAGACCCGGGATCGAGCCCCACATCAGGCTTCCTGCTCAGCGGGAAGCCTGCTTCTCCCTCTCTCACTCCCCTTGCTTGTGTTCCCTCTCTGGCTGTTTCTGTCAAATGAATAAATAAAATCTTTAAAAAAAAAAAAAAAAGAAATGTCATATGTGACGTGTAGGGAAAAAAAAACACAAAAGAAAAACAAAACATAACTCTTCATTTGCATCCTCAATTTCTCCTGCAGTCGTCTTAAATTCAGCAAATGATTCCGTTCTTCTCAGGACAAAAACCTTAGAGTTTTCCTTAACTCCTCTTTGTCTCCTTCCTACCTTCATTCTAGTGGCATTCTTTTCATTCTACCTGATAACTTAAAATCCTGTTCTCCATTATCACGGTCCCAACACCGTCACCTTCCACCTACGTTATCGTAATGGATCCTTAACTAGACTACTCGCTTTTATCCTGATTTCCTTACAGTCAATACTAAAAAAGCCTACTAGAGCAAGCCCTTCAAAATGTAACTTAGACCTCCAAGAATTAATTTCTTACACTCACTCAGTCCTAAATATCAGACTGCCATTCTACATTAATGTCATAAAGTACTTTTTCCAACTCCTGATGAAAGAATGTATTCCTTTGATAATCATCATTACCCAGAAAATGTTAGGAAGCCATAGATTCAATCAAGCAACAACAACAACAACAACAAAACGTAACAATTAATAGCCACAGTAAAAAGGTAAATAACCCAGCCAGATAATGAGCATACCATTTGAAAACCAGATCTACAAACAAGAGAGACAGGTGACCAAAGCCTACATGGAGAGACATTCAAGATCACTGGTCATTAGGGAAATGGGGTCCTCTGAGAAAAGATACACATTTAAGCTCTTCGCAATAAAAGTCTTAAGTTCTGAAGATAAGATCTAGGGGTGCCTGGGTGGCTCAGTCAGTTAAGCATCTGCTTTCAGCTCAGGTTGTGATCCCGGGGTCCTGGAATCGAGTCCCACATGGGGCTCCCTGCTCAGTGAGAAGTCTGCTTCTCCCCTGCTCCTGATCTCTCTCTCTCAAATAAAATCTTAAAAAAAAAAATTTATAACTTCCAGAAAGAATGAACAAGTTACTTAAATGGAAAAAGAATCTGACAGGCCTCACATCAGACTACAACGCTGAAAGCCAGAAAACCGTGAAGTATCATTGCATAGCACTGAGAGGAATTCCATGCCCAGGCATTATTTCATTAATCTGTGAGAGTAAAAGAAAAATATGAGGGAGGAGTTGCAAGATTTCAGAGAATGTATCAGTATATCTACAATGTACTCCATGAGGAAAATATCCCAGGGAAGACTAATAGAACACGAAATAAAATCAGAATGTAAATTTCAATCTGGTAAATGTAAATTTCAATGAGAAAGAATACTGACTGGTAAGCAGTTAATCTTTATGCATGTCTATATATTGCATGGATAGGAAGATTCTGACTAGAGATAGATAAGCTAAATTTAAATGCAGGCTCTTGAAAAGAATTATATTATAATGTGTATTTTATATAAATATGTAAGAATAATTCAATCTAGAACCAAATGATATCAGAAAAATTGAGGTATTGAGAGGTTCCTGGGTGGCTCAGTCAGTTAAATGTTTGCCTTCAGCTCAGGTCATGATCCCAGGGTCCCTGGATGGAGCCCTGCATAGGGTTCCCTGCTCAGTGGGAAGGCTGTCTTTCCCTCTCACTCTGCTCCCCAACCCCACACCCCACAAATAATGCGCTCGTGCTCTTTCTGTCAAATAAATAAAATCTTTAAAAAAAGAAAAAAGAGAAATTGAGGCATTAAGTTCAGCGGGAAAGAAGACAGAAATGCAAATGTTTGACAATTCACCAGGCATGAATTTCTAGCTGAATTTTAGTCTTCAAAGGGCTGACAGTACTTTCATTGTTACTTTAAGCCATAGAAAAGGATGAAGAGCTTCCAATTTATTTTATAAAGTCAAAATAAACGGAATCAAAGCTGATAAAGGTAAGCCAAAGTTGAAAATTACAGGCAAGTTCATGAATATAGATTGAAGAAATCTAAGTAAAATATTAACAAAGAGAATCCAGTCATGTATCAAAAAGCAAAAAAGAAATTAGTAAAAGCAGACGGTAACTTCTTCCATGAAGTCAAGGGTGTTTCTATCCCAGGAAGTTTAGCAACATAATCTATTACAGGAGGAGGAAAACCAAATGATCACATCTTTAGGTGCTTAAAATGTGTTTCGTAAAGTTGCAGTCATCCCTGCTGGATAAGAATGAAAGAAATTAGTAAACAGCCTTTATCGTCTACTAAACTGATGGCAGATAGGATCCTAAAGTACAAATGGCTAAAACCATCTTAATTAAACAAACTACACACAGGGATGGTCCCTGTGATCATCATGAATAAACACTGACTCGGAAGAGATCCTGAACTCATCAACATAAGTAAATTAAATAACTGACCTAACAGTCGAACTAAGAATAAAATTCTTTGGTTTTTCCTAATGATATGATTGTATTCCTAAAAAAAATAAAGGAAAAATACAGATAAGATATATAACAACAACAAAACCCAAGAAACTCAAGTACAGGTAATAAGAGAATTTGTTTATTGATTGGGCGAACATAACTATTTCTAAAACTCTGCACTTTTCCATATCCAAACATTAATTACAAAGAAGTAGAAACAGAAAAACATTTCCTTCCCAACAATGTCGAAATATGAAATACTCCCGAATAGATCTGGCAAGAAAGAAGCAAATCCCAAATAAGAATATTCTTATTTTTAATATTTTTATATTTTAATTTTATATTACATATAACTTTACTGAAGAAAATAAAACATCTGAACAAATGAAAAGAGAAATTATGTTCTGGAATAGGGAAGCTAATACCAAAGAAATGTCCGTCCTCACCAATTAATACAGAGCTGTAATTTGATTTTTATTGCAACACTGTTTTCCTTTCTTATCCCTACTATAACAAATTACCACAGACTTACTGGCTTAAAACAACACAGAATTATTCTTTCACTGCTCCGGAGGTCAGCAGGGCACAATTAGTTTTTCAGGGCTGACATCGCGGTGTGGGCGGGGCAGGTTCTCCCTGGCCGCTTGGAAGAGAAAATCCATTTTCTTGCTCCTCTCACCTTCCTATGGCCACCTCTATTCCCGGGCTCGTGGTCCCTCCTGCGCCTTCAAAGCACACCGCCCCCGTCTCTGTCATCTCCTTGCCTTCTCTTCCAACAACTACTGTTCCCGTATCTCTCTCATAAGGGCTGTTGAGGGGACATTAGACCCATAATTCAGGATCATCTCCCCATCTCAAAATCATCAACTTAATCACATCTGCAGAGTCTGTTTTGCCAAATACAGTATCATTTACCGGTTCTGGATTAGGTTGTGGATGAACTTGTGTGGGGTGAGGGGAATACAGTATTTAGTTTACCCCAAACACCAATATGATTCTTAGACTTGTTATGGAAGAGCAAATGCCCAAGAAGAACCAAGAACGTATGAAAAAAAGTAAGTGGGGGAGAGGGGACATGATAAAGATATTACAATAAAATCAATATAATACGGCAGAGAAATAGAACAGAATAGAGAATTCAGAAAGATACCTCAGTATGTATTTCGTGTGTGTATGTGTATATATACATATATATATATTTGTGTGTGTGTGTGTGTGTGTGTGTGTGCCACAAACGTGCTATTTCAACTCAAGGAGGTAAGAATGGGTTATTTAATAAACAATGCTAGCATAACTATCAAGTCACGAAAAGAAAAGATTTGCAGCTCACAAAATACAAAATGGTATAAAATGCCTGAAGGGTAAAGTCTCAAATGGAAACCCCAGCAGAAGCCAAGGCATGTACAGTGTAGAGATAAGGACTTCCTTCTTAACATAGACTGGACTCCTGAAAGCTATTTCTAAAAAGACAGCAAATTTGAACATGAATAAGTGGAAAAAACCATACTGGAAAAAGTGTTGGGTAGAAATCAGCTGACATAAAAATAAATACTATTCAAGAAAATGTGTCATACCAAAGCCAAATGTCCCCACCTCTGTCATACCAGGAGGTCTTGCAAGGAGACAGGAATGAGACCAACAACCCATTAAAATCAGTAAGCCCACCTCCCCACCGGTCACTCCCTTTCCCCATCTTCCATCTCTAACGGAGGCTGGCTCATCTTGAGACCTGTTTTCAGAGCTCTAAAAGGTGGTTATCTTTATAATCCTGTAGCTATCTCAGCCAAGGAATGACGAATTTACTGGTGACTAATACAAATAGGATTATCTCTTCCTGCCCAAGAGGGAATCCAATGGTTCTCACTTTTTCTCTCCTGTTGTTTAAACTGAAAGAAGAATGTCCTTATTCATTTGGTGTCTTTCCTTCTCTTCCTCTCTTCTAAAGATCACTTAAAAATTTCCACAGTGAGCTCTGTGTGTGTGTGTGTGTGCGTGTGTGTTTTAACGGACTCAGTGTTTTGCTTTCAGAGTCCCACGCCCATCTGAATTTCAGATGCTAAGGTGCAGTGTTTTGCTTGCTAATGTCAACGTTTCCCTCGTCTTCTGTTCAGCAAGCTTATGCCACATTTGCAAAGAAAAAAAGAAAGGACCCAGAGTTGGCAACATAGGCGGAAAATTGAGACTCATCTTCTAACACTGTATGCTCACTTGTTACGCCCATGAAGTAGAGCTTTCTATCTTAATTCAAACTCTTTTTCTCTCTCTTCTAAAACCTACGGCCAGACTAAAGATGCTGGGTGGGTGTCACAAACAAATCTCCACGAAGTCCAAATCTAGCATCTACAGAAATCCTGGCTGACATTGTGGTGGTGAGCGTCAGGGAGAGACGTTCTCTTCAGAGAAACAGTCTGATGGAGGACGGAGAGAATGGAGTTGAGCATACCAGCCCTCCATCTGACTTTCTTACTAGGTTTTTAAAAATCCTCCCTAAGTCTCAGTTTCCCCATCTGTAAAATGGGAAGAAAAATAGTGCCTGTGTCACAAGCTTGTTTTGGAGATTAAATCGGATCTTGTGCATAATGTAGCCAAGAGCTTGGCATATGGTAAGTTCTCCAGTGTTCATTACTTTATTATTATTTTGTTCCTCTGCAGAGCCATGAGCACGAAAGTCGGAGAGGGGCTATACTTTCACCTCTCTTCTGAGACCTGCCATAGATGGGGTCCAGGCTAAGTAGAGAGATCTCCAAACTCGAGTCCTCAGAGCCCCGGGATCCCACAGAGGGGCATCTGGGTGACGAGCTTCGTTACTTTGTTTTCCATAAAGAGAACCTGCCCAAGATTTCACTTCAAAAACCACTGATCCTTACAATCTGCCGCGCTCTTACAATTCTATTATTCAGTAGGCATTTCTCTTGTTAAAAATGACTTTCCCCAACTTTTTAGTAATCTCTCATCATTATCCCTCCTTAGCCACCTGATCCCTCTTGAGAAAAGGAAGGCATCTGAGAAGGCCTGTGTGTTGTAGTGTGGATTACTTTGATGTATTATGCCTTCTAGGAGGTGCTTGCATTTTAAAAGGGTTCAAACCAGAATAGAACAAATAAAGATCGCTTTTCTATGAACAGAAATCTCGGCACTCCTGAGAAGATTGGGCAGGGGGCAGGGTATCTTTTGTAGAACTTCTAAAATGGCAACTCCAACCACTGCCTTCTGGCACTGGCGACGAGATGCGGGAGGTATCCTCCATTACATCTCCATTTTCTCAGCTGATTAACACAAGCTGCTTGGAGGTTGGCTGCTACTTTTTTCCCATCTCCATTTCCAAGATGAGAACAGGAGGCCCTGGTGGTTTGGTGGCTTTCCCCAGTTGGCAGAGTTAGGCCCTGACTCCAGTCTTGGGCTCTCTCCCCAGGCCTGCTCAGCGGCCTCCACCCATGTGGGAAGCCGGGCCTGCTGATTCCCAACCAGGCACAGACTTTTGAGCCCTGCATTTGCAGAAATGGCACAAGCTGGTTTTTTCTGACGTTTCCTCCATGAGAATAAAGAAATGGCTGGGCAGAACCTTGGGCCCTCAATGAGCTCTTTGTGCAAATAAATTCCGGAGTTTTTATGGATGATGATGGGAACAAGGGCTGTTTCCCTGCCCAACTCCCGCCCAGGAGTCAGAAAGTTGATGTTTCAGCCATGCCTGGCATTCTTCCAGAAAAAAATCCTGGCCATATGCTTTACTAGCTGCAGACTAGTGGAGACTGGCTCAGCGAACTTTGGAGACCAGAGAAGAGGTATAAAAAACTTAGAGAAAACCAAGAAGTCCTTATTTTCAATGAGTACGTTTTTCTTTCCCTGTTAAAATCCCCGGTGACATCATTTTTTAAGGTTCAAAAGAGCAAACATGAAAGCCATTCATCACCAGATGAAAAGATCGCCCTTTCCTATCATATTTACACAGAGCAAAGCTGCCTTATTTGTACTTACACACTCCTAGCAAGACTGGCTGGTGTGAGGGCAGATGTGTAATAAGAACCCGATGCATATTTTTTTTTCTTTTAAGATTTTATTTACTTGACAGCGAGAAACACAGCGAGAGAGGGAACACAAGCAGGAGGAATGAGAGGGGGAGAAGCAGGCTTCCTGCCGAGCAGGGAGCCTGATGTGGGACTCGAACCCGGGTCTCCGGGATCATGACCTGAGCCGAAGGCAGTTGCTCAACCAACTGAGCCACCCAGGCGCCGCCAAGAACCCGATGCATATTTTTTGAATGAGAGAATGAATGAACACATCCTTTAATTTTAGGACCAAGAAATCATGATAGCACAACTAACAGAAACAACATGGTAACCTCCTCTGGGATTGTCCTTCATTATGGCTGACTCCTTGGAAACACCAGCAAATAGCTCTGAGGTTACTGCTCAGCCTCCTTATGGAGACCATCATCACCTTCATAGTCTCAGCATCTCTGAGAGTGAGAGAGCCAATCAGGGGCATTCATGAGGTTTTGAAGTCGAATGGAAGGTAAGTCTCTCAACACAGGATTGTGATATAATGGTTTAGGAGGGGTAAACACAGCCGGGGTTAGGGGTGGTAGTGACAATAAGTTTTAAAGGATTTTGCAGAGAAAGTTGTCATTTGATGCTACTCAATAAAAGGCTGGGCAGTCTGATGTTCACTCGGTTGGGTTTTTCCAAAGTTATTTACAACTTTGAGTATCTTGAACAAGAATTTCCTGGAATAGAAAGGCCTGGAATAGCAAGGTCATGTTAATGAAGACAGCAGAATAGTACAATCATAGTCCTTTAGACCAAGGTCTGGAGGCTACAGCCCAAAGGGCAGAGCTGGCCTGGGACCTGTTTTTGTTGGTTTTTTTTTTAAGATTTTATTTTATTTTGACAGAGAGAAACACAGCGAGAGAGGGAACACAAGCAGGGGGAGTGAGAGAGGGAGAAGTGGGCTTTCTGCTGAGCATGGAGCCCGATGTGGGACTCGATCCCGGGTCTCCAGGATCATGACCTGAGCCGAAGGCAGGCGCTCAACCAACTGAGCCACCCACGCGCCCCTGGGACCTGTTTTTATGAGTAATGATTTATTGGAACATGGCCATGTGCACTTCTTAAAGTATTGTCTGTGGCTCCTTTCATAGTACAAATGTGGACTTAAGTAATTATGACAGATGCTATGGCCACAAAGTCGAAAGTAGTTACTCTCAGGCTTTTGCAGAAAAAGTCTGCAACCCCTAATACAGACAGGAAGCTGGATGGGAGTTCATGATTCCATTTCTCATACTATTAAGCACCTCCAAAAGGAACATATTGAGAAAATAGCATTCAACAAAACAAAATGTCTGCCTTCATGGAAACAAATCTATGAATAATGTAAATTCAATGGTGGTAAGAGCTCTAAAGAAAGATTAAGCATGGCAGGGCACCAGACTGGCTCAGGCAGGAAAGCATGCAACTCTTGATCTCAGGGTCATGAGTTTAAGCCCCAGGTTAGGGGTAGAGATTGATTTAAAAAAACATAAGCATGGGAAGAAGACAGAGGTACAAATTGGTGAGGGAGGTCGAGGGGTCTCTTTGGGACATGATAATCAAGGAGGACTTCCCTTAAGAGGTAGCATTTGAGTAAGAGTCTGAATGAGGTGAATGAATTGTGTGAAGATACAGATAAGGCTCTCAGGAGAGACTTCCATGCAGAGGGGACAGAAATATGAATGTGAAGAGCTGAAAAAAGCTGGTGTGTTGATAATAACAAGCAGGCCAGTGCATCTGAAGCAGGTTAAGCAGATGGTGAAGTGGAAGGAGTTGAGAGTGGAGAGGTAGCAAAGGCCAGTTGAAAAGTAGGAGAGCCTCGCCACAGGTGGCAGGGTTTGAATGTTATTCTGAATATGGTGGAAAGTTCATTGGAGGGGAAGGGTGTTAAGCAAGGGAGGGATGGAATCTGATTTCTGTCTTAAAGGCTCTGTCTAGGGGCATCTGGGTGGCTCAGTGGGTTAAACACCTGACTCTTGATTTCAGCTCAGGTCATGATCTCAGGGTCATGAGTTCAAGCCCAGCAACAGGTTCCACTCTAGGCATGGAGTCTGCTTAAGATTCTCCTTCTCTCTCTACCCTTCTCCAACCACCATTTGCTCTCTCCCTCTCTCAAAAAAAATTTTTAATTAAAAATAAAACAAAGGGTCAGTCTGGCTGTCATGTAGAGAATTGACTATTGAGGGACAGAGTGGAGACAGGGATGTTACCACAGGAGAGAAATCATGCCTAGAGTACCGGGCGGAGACCAGAGATGGGTACATATACATCAGTGTCATTTGGGGCAAATCCTAAAAGCATAGCTAATGAGACCTAATAAAGAGTTGGGTGTTGGGGAGGAGAGAACAAAAGAGTCCAGGACGAAGGTTTAGAATTGAGCAACGGGATGGATGATGATGCCATCTGCTGATATGGTGGAAGATTTGGAGGCAAGCCCTGGGGAGATCAGGAGATCTGTCTGGTTCTTGCTAAATTTCACATGTGTTAGACATCCACACGAGGCTGTCATATTGACAGTCAGATAGGAATATGTGCACACTGGAGAGATTGGGCATCAGATTTAAGTTGGGACCCACAAGCATATGGAAGGTATTTAAGGCCATGGAATTTGGTGAGATCACCTAGGAAGTCACTACAAATAAAGAAAAGGACCCAACTGCTAAGCCCTAGGGCCAGTGGTGCGCTGGAGAGGACGCTAGGCTGCTAGGGGGAGTTGGTGGAGCACAACGCTTCCCAACCCTTGTCAGTAACACCAGGCTAGTAGCTGGAAATCAACCATAGTGGAAATATTTGCATTGTGAACACTGATGGATGCCACACCCCAGGGTTTTCTCGGTCCTCCTGGAGCCAGTATTAAACATTAACCAGCACACTACTGCCTGAGACCCTCACGCGTAGAGGTCAGGAAAAGCAGGGCAAATGTGTAGGAGATGAGAAGGGCTAGAATATGAATGAGGTAGGAGAAATAACAAACAAGTATGTTGTTATCTAAGGTTATTACGGTTTTTTTTCACGTAGAGACTTCTCTATGGTCTTTCTCTGCTCTCTCTTCACCCACAGAGGCTTCAGCCCTTGGAGTTGATAGAACACATCACATAGCATAAGTCCTTTTGTTTCCTTCTCCAATCTATCCTTCCCCGCTAATGACTCCAACTCATCCAATGAACCCTCATGCTCTGAGAAGCCATTATATGAAAAAAATATTTCCATGAATTTTAATGGAAAAAAACTACCATCTGGTCTATTTCAACCCAAACAAGATATCCAAGTGATTTCCACAAATAGAAAAATATATCATTGAAAGCAAGTCTAAATAAGTAATAAAGGATAAATGGAAAGTCCATAAGTAGATCCTGTATATGAAATGTAAATTAGTCATTGAGGAAGTCATTAGTGAATTTAATCATTGAGGAAGAAAAGTCTTGAGAGTGGGTGGTAGAAGAAGGTAAGTGGAGGAGGGGTCATCCTCTGGGATGTGTATTCCTTTTTAAATATTTCTTCAAACTTTTTTCAACTTTTGTGTTTCATGGTTATCTAACACTCAACAGGCACTTAAAAATAAGAGTAAAGCACTGAAAAAGAGGTAGAGCTAAAGAAAGGCTAAACCCAAGCTTGCCTTGAAACATTTTGCAACACTCTACATGAGGAAGGGAACAGAAGGGTCCTAGAGGATGCTATCTACTCACCCTTCCTGCCTTCATGCAAAGCAAAATGTCTGGGTTCCACCAGAAAGAGGTGCACAAAGATATGTTTCCTGACTAGAAACTGTTGTGCCAAGTGAATTGATGGTTGTGTCTTAAAACCATAATGTCAAAAGAGCGGTTCTTGAATATATATAGTCATTGCGTTTTAGGTGCAAACTTGTGACATAAAAAAGTTCTAAACTTTTCAACACCATGTGCTAAAAAGTTATTCACAGCACAGTGGTTACAGAAAGCAACTCGGGTTTTGATTCTGCCATCCAAGAAGAAAGCTCTCTTGGAGCACCCTGTGGGGGCTCAGTTGGCTACGCGTCCACCTCTTGGTTTTGGCTTGGGTCATGATCTCAGGGCCCTGGGATCGAGCCCCAGCGTGGGCTCCTTGCTCAGTGGGGAGTCTGTTGGATATTCCTTCCATCTCCCTTTGCTCCTCCCTCTGCTCCCATTCTCTCTCTTTCTCTAAATAAATAAATAAATACATAAAACCTTAAAAAAAAAATAAAAAGAGGAAAGCTCTCTCTGCTGTATAGACAGCAGGAGCACTGGCCATTCCTGAAGAATGCTAGTATGTTCTGCTAGCATGTTCTTTCTGCTTTTGAAAGTCGTCAGCTTCACAGAACCCCTATGATCCTCACCATCATTATTATAGGCACTGTTTATTTAGAATCTAATATATATTAAGGGAGGTAAAGATGGTTTATTCTCCAGTATGCAGAGGAAGAAATTGAATACCAGGAAAGGAAGTAATGCAAGAAGGGGGCCTAACGTAGGATCTTCTGAGCAACCAGAATTAGAAAGAAGGTGAAATCTTTAAATAATGGCCTCTTTAATTGTGTGACCAAAATACTTGTCCATATGCCTCCTGACATTATACATGCTGCTCCAGCAGGAAACAACGGAGCAGGACATATATTTAGTAAGAATAATGGAAATAGAAGGCCACCAGGAAGGTGCATTGTTAGTAAAATGCACGTGTCAGCCAGACAAAAAGGACAAAGGAAATTAGAGAGTACATTTTATACCGGTTTTCTAGACCAAACTGGCAGTTATGGGCTTTTCTCAGGGATGCTGGGAGACTCAGGCTGCAACACAAAACCAGAGGTGCCTGCCTGGCTCAGTCCGAAGACCATGTGACTCTTGATTTCAGGGTGGTGAGTTCAAGCCCCACCTTGGGTATAAAGATTGCAAAAAATAAATTTAAAAAACTTTAAACAACAACAAGAACACAAAACCAGTAGTTGATAGAATAGAAATTCACACACCGCTCTCTCTGGCGCCAAAAGGGTTTCCACTGCAATGGGCAGCCTTTTGCCTCCTCCACACAATCCGCACCCAGAGCTCCATTACTCCCTTTGTGGTGGTGATGGCATTTCCCAAGCCAGAATCCCAAGCACTGGGGGCTCTGGCCCCTTTTCCTGGTCTGCCACACTTTTTCTTCCACTTTACCTTCATATTTTGCTTTAGAGAAGAAGCTCATACAGTTCCCAGAAATCTCCACATTCTGCTCCGTGGAATTCTAAGCAGAAGACTGCAAAGTTTCCTAGTTGGGTGAAGTCTTGGATGAGAAGGAGATACCATGACCCTTTCCCTTCCCTTGGCCCCACCATTGACAACACGGACAGTACAGTCTCTGTCAACCACAACGATTATGGGTATTACTGGTCTTATTTCTGACCACCTCATCTGAATGTTAGTTCACACTGTGTGTTTTCTCTTCTCCTCCCACCTCTCATTCTCAACAAGTTGAAGGGCTTGTTGACCACTAGCAGTCATACCAGAAAGAGGAAATCCCCGTGTTCACACTATTTCAAAAGTTTGTGATGTGTTGGGGAATCTCTAGGTTTGAGACTGTGTTTCCCTTTCCTTCTGCCGACTCTTAACACAAACTTGATTCCCTGCGATGCCACATTTATCATTTCCATGGAATAGAAACCTCAAAGTTTGCCGAACACAGGGCTTTCTAGAAGGAAATTTCTGTTAGAAGCCCCAGACAGAAATTCAAAACCAGAGTTTGCAGATATCGGCTGCTGTCCATCTGTGGGCCTCTGCAGCCTCACCTGTAGCAAGAGGAACTGATAGATTCCCTGAGAAGCCAACATGCTGGAAAGACAGGCATTCCTCCCCTGTGAGGAGGCTATGCAATATGGCGGGGAGAGAGCCAGACAACAGACCCACATTTTAAAACTGGCTCTTTTACTTTGATTAACACATTTGTTCTTCTGTTCATTCATTCAGTAAATTGAATTGAGGAGCCTGGTTCTGAATTTTGAAGTTGTAACGAGGAGCAACAAAACGTCTTCATCCTTAAGAAGGCTAAGATGAAGACTATACTAGATATGCAGTGTTGGTCAATTGACTTAAGCTCTAAGATATGTAAAGGATGATTAATACCCTTATCACCGGTAAAGATTAAAATGAAAGGAGATATGTAAAATGTTGTCAGAGTGTCTGTGTGATGAAGTCAGTTGAGCAACTGACTCTTGGTTTCAGCTCAGGTTGTGATCTTGGGGTCATAGGATCGAGCCCTGCATCCGGCCTGGTGCCTAGTGCAGAGTCTGTTGGAGTCTCTCTCTTTGAGCCATTATTACTACATAGAGTCCTCCTCCATTCCCCTAGTTCTCAAATTCTCCCTTCTGCTCAGCCAAACACCCCTAAAAATGTCATTAGCTCTGACAAGCAATGGTATTCCAGACTTAGTGTTTGTGATCCTATGATTTTAAAGGTATGGACACTTACTGGACCTGGGCTAGAAGAGTTCCCTAATGCCAGAACCCAAGGTCCACTGTGGCCTTACGTGACACCTCCGACCAGGGCAGAAAAGCAACAATGAAGGGGAGGAGGCAGAAAATATTACAAAATCTAACCAGGGAAATGCAAAGTTGTTCAGGTGTCTCAAGAATATAGGATGAATCTAGAAGAGAGACTCTATATACTTCTGCAGTCTTCTCATGCTGCATCTTAAGACATTTGAACTTTTTGATTTAGAGCCTGTTAGATTTACCATGAAATATAGCAAATCCTTTGCTAACAGTTGTGTCCATCAAAGACAGAATTTCCCAGCTTCTTCTAAATTGCAGCATGACCTTAAGTTTAATTATTCATGTGTAAGTTTCCAAAAGCTAGCTGGCATGGAAATTAATCTGGAAGGAGAAAAAGGGGATTTTCATTCTAGACTATAAAATAGACCTTGAAGTGGGTTGTTTTGTTTTGGGTTCCCCCACCTGCCCCCTCTTGCCCTTAAATATTCTTTGGTACAGATGTGAAACAAACACACCTTTATATCTACCAATTGAGTAATCTGATCTTCTGCCAAAAATGTAACTGGCTCCTAATAACCAGGTATGACGCAAAGAAGGTACCTCAAAGGTTATTCTACACATACACAAGTCAATGGGGTGGTTGTGTAAGTCCCACACATTTTCCAGTAAAGAAAACAACCAAGGCAAGAAGGAAGCTTTTGTTGCTGAAACCTCGGACCAAATAAGAAACAGACCAGTTTGACACTGTGTTTATCTGGGAACGGTCTAGTCAAATCCAGTCTCGTCTTGTCCTGTGAGGAGCTGCGATGGGGACCACTCAGGACATCCTTGCACCCAAGGGAACACAGGGCAGAATGCAAGACTCTCTTCATGCATCAGGGGATCATACAACCTCACAGGTTTTGATTTAAGAAATCTGACTCTTGGATTTAAGACATTGGACCTCCATGTTCAGTTGTAAACCTTAATTGCCACTTCTAAGGCTTGTGAAATGTCTTTGTTATCTGACATTTAGAAATGATTCCCATACCAAAATTTTGAATTCTAAGTTGACTGAAATTAAGTGTTCATGGCTATGAAGGTTTAAGAATTTGATTTAACAAGGCAAGTGCCCAGAAACAGCATTCAGCAACAAAATTCCTTTCTTATCTTCAAAGACTTGGATTCTGGGAGTCCACCAAACTACATTCAGAGACCTTTGGCTAACAGCTTACACGACCAATGAGCTGGGATCTCATATAATGTTAGTTTTAAGTAACGTCAGTGTGGTGAGACTGTGTTGATGAGTGCAAACATTCTCTGCTTTCTCAGATTACTTACCCGTTAATGCCCATCTGAAATACAGAACTAACTTCTTCTTCTCTAAGTCTAGCAGTTATTTTCAGGGTTCATTATTCTTCTTTGTGTTGCCCACCTCCAACAGAGAACCAATAATTTTTCTGTTGCATTTTAGCTTTTCCTAATTGAACAACAATAGAAGATTTATGCTTGTAATATCTGTGATCCCTCAACGTGGGCAAAATGGTGTGTTTACATTAACTGTAGTAGGGCAACACAGAAAATTCACCATGAAAGAGAAAAAAAAATAAATCAGATGTAGCAATTTATGCTGCTGTGAATATTTAGTATTTACTCTCCTCCTTCCTAACTAATAAGAACTATATTCTGTTGAGGTCTCTCGCCATCAAAAAGGGTGACTCTATCCCCAGTTCAGAATTAAATCCAAGAGTACAAACTTCTCAGACTATAACTCAGAGAAAGAAACAAACTCCACATGGCATCCTGGTACCCACATATGTACTCCATAACTTCTCCTAGAAACTTGAAGAACTGCTTAAAAAAAAAAAAAAAAAAAACTCCAGGGGCACCTGGGTGGCTCAGTTGCTTAAGCGACTGCCTTTGGCTCAGGTCATGATCCCGGAAACCCGGGATCGAGTCTCACATCGGGCTCCCTGTTCAGCAGGAAGCCTGCTTCTCCCTCTCTCACTCCCCCTGCTTCTGTTCCCTCTCTGGCTGTGTTTCTCTCTGTCAAATAAATAAAATCTTTAAAAAAAAAACAAAAACAAAAAAACTCCACCTTAACAATGCACATTACACTTTGATATGATTCTTCTATTCCATTTCTTTTTTTAAATAATGATTTGAGCCACTAAATTTGATTTTCCCAACCCATTAATGGGTCATGAGGCAAGTTTTAAAAAGTGTTATGTCAACCCTATTCCTCTTGGCCATGACCTACTTCAGGCTTAGTGACTCATTCAAGTTCACGAGCCAGTCTGCTGGAGATTTTTCTTGAAAAATCTATTCACTTTTAAAATCAAAAGGGTGTATTATACTGAGTTTATGGATGGAAGAAATTTTGGAGTCAAAGAGAAAATTAATTTCATAATATTACTTTGACATATACTTAATGTCAGACTCTACAAGACGGGGTAATCAACCTCAGCACTGTCTTTGTTGAGCTCACAGTCAGTTAAGCTGGATAGACATTGAATGGGTAATTCTAAATGTGAGTGTGTAATAAACAAGGGAAAGGACAGGATGTTATGGGAACATAGAACAGGAGTATGGAAAGCAGTTTGATTTGAGAATGCCCCAGGAAGTGGCATTTAGATGGAGATTTGAGGCAGGAGTCATCAAGGCAAGGAGTTGGGGGTTCCTGAGCATACTAAGATACTTTAGTAAAAAGTTAAACTAAATGGGGGGGGGGGGTTATTTTGATACAAATGACCTAAAATATCAGTGACAAGGCTAAAGCAAAGACATTTTGAGGCAGTCACCTTGATTGGGTCCTTTTTATTAAGGGAATATTTTGAAACTTCAGTTTTGACCAAAGTATGTTGATTTAAAAATTGTTTTTATTACCAGTTTAAGTATACAATAGAGCTCTTTTACCCCAACCCTGTTGTTCTCAATCAGGGGCAGTTTTGTCCCTGAGGGGACATTTGACAATGCCTGGAAACATTTTTTGTTGTCATGACTGAAGGGTGAGGGGGTTGATACTGGAGTGTAGTGGGTGGAGACCAGCAATGCTACTAAACATCCGACTGCCTCTCATGGGGTCCCCCACATGGCACCCTACAACAAAGGACTGTCCAACATCCAATGTCCTTAGTGTAAAGGCTGAGAAACTCTGTTCGACTCCATCTGTGTGCCTGGCTTATATAACTTTCTATCTAGAAATTCAAATTATTGGAGACTTTTTCAGCTGTTTTATATTCAGTGATATTCAAATTATTTATGAATGAATGTATAGTACTTAGAACAGTTTGAATTTGAAAAAAAACCTATTAGAACCAATTCAGCTTCTAAAAGTATGTTACTTATCCCTCAGAAAAATCTATTATAGAAGTTTACAGACAATTTTAGTGTAATCATTACCCCATTAAAAGAAAATTCCTACAAATTTAACTGACAATTCTTATTAGAATAAGGAATCATTTTTATTTTTTTATTTATTTTTTATTTTTTTTAAAGATTTTATTTATTTGACAGTGAGAAACACAGCCAGAGAGGGAACACAAACAGGGGGAGTGAGAGAGGGAGAAGCAGGCTTCCCGCCGAGCAGGGAGCCCGATGGGTCTCCGGGATCATGACCTGAGCTGAAGGCAGTTGCTCAACCAACTGAGCCACCCAGGCGCCCCAAGGAATCATTTTTAGCCAAAATTCCCTTCTCTCCTTTTTACCCCTATCCATTCCCCTGTGGTTTTGAATATTTACCTATTACACATCAAAATAAGGAAGACTGCAATAAGAAGTATACAGTTTTAAGCTCTACTAATGGAAAGAGATTGCCATTATTAAGGACACAAATATAATCATTTGATTGATGTGCAGTCCATGAAGCTAAAGGGCTGGGTGTAGCAGCCCTTTTTGTGCAAGCAAGTATTGTGACCTTGTTTCCCTCTATTTGTGATCTCTTTGTTGGTGTCTGATGCCCACTCATTCTTCATCCCAGTCCAGATGCCCACCTCAAGTTGGACCTCAGGATGAGGTCAGCGATGGAGAAAGTCTCAATGAGAAAGACCGCCTGTCTCACCTACTATGTGACAATTAATGATTGTTTTCTTAAATAGGCCGCCTATAGTAACCCCACATCATCACAACGACATCAACATCATGTTGGACCAGAAAGTAAGTGCTCAAAATGAGACAATAGGAGGGACACCTGGGTCGCTCAGTTGATTAAGGATCTGACTTTTGATTTTGGCTTACGTCATGATCTCAGGGTCGTGAGATCGAGACCCACCTCAGGCTCCAAGTTGAGCGTGCAGTCTGCCTAAAAGTTTCTCTCCCTCTGCCCCTGACCCCACTGGGAATGCTCTCTCTCTCTCTCAAAAAAGAGGGAGAGACAAAAGGAGCCAGATTGAAGGAGCTCTCACTGCTCCAATGTAGGATAATTTGAGTATAAAAATAAAGAGTAACAGAACCCATGAGTTCATAACGATACATTATTTTAAAACATAAATGGAGTGGGAGAGGGCAAGGAGAAGTCTTTTCTTTATAGAAAAATGCCAATGAATAAATGTAAATGATACTATTGAATCAGAAAATAACCATTTTTCAATAGCTGATTCAGTCAGTAATTATCAATACATCTTAAAACTTGAGTAAAAAGTTGTGGAAAAATTAGATATTTAGAATATGACACATAATACTGTCAATTACAAAATTGTAAAATATCTTTATAAAAAAGAAACACAGCTAACATTGCCAAATTTGATATCAGAAATGATAGGACAAACTGACACTATGTGCCACATGTTATAATAAACTGGGAAGGACACAAAATAGCCTAGGGAGCTGTTGGTAGAATAAAGGATTTATTCGGTCTTTGTCCCTGATTTGCTGGCCTAGAGATCCTAAAGCCCTCAACTTTTCCGGAGTGACAGAAGAGTCTTTGATACTCAAGAACCCCTTGGATCGCACCTGAGTTGACACTAGCAAAGTGACACGTGGTGGGCTCCTGTCTAGCTTCAGGATGGGGACTGCCTACCAGAAAGACCAACCACATAAGTAGAGGATCAAGACATCAAAATGAGCCAGCCCATTCTCTGGGGGAAGGCAAGAGGGCCGGAGACGGAGTTTAATCATGTGGCCAGCAATTCCAACAAGCCTACATAATGAAAACTCCAACAAAAAATCTGGACACTGAAGTTCAGTGACCTTTTGTGGCTGGTGAACACATTGATGTCCCAGGACAGGGCACAGAAGCCCTGCATTCAAGACCAGACCTCACCCTATATGTGTCCTCATGTACCTGTTCCTACATTGTATCTTTTATAATAAAATTATAATAATAAGCATAGTGAAGAGGAGCAGAATTTTCCATCTCAAACTATGCCTCTTTGGCATAAGGATTATATTGAGCTGTTTACTTTCTTAAAAACAGACTTTGGGGGCGCCTCGGTGGCTCAGTTGGTTGAGCGACTGCCTTCGGCTCAGGTCATGATCCCGGAGACCCGGGATTGAGTCCCACATCAGGCTCCCTGCTCGGCAGGAAGCCTGCTTCTCCCTCTCTCACTCTCCCTGCTTGTGTTCCCTCCCTGGCTGTGTTTCTCTCTGTCAAATAAATAAAAATCTTTAAAAACAAACAAACAAAAAAACAGACTTTGGAGAATCTCTGAAAACCAAGTTGCAGTTTCCCTTTTGTAAGAGGCACTTAGATGTATAAAGGAAATCTCTGTTTGTAAGGGGGGGGCTCTCTCTCTACCAGAGGAGAAGGATGACTAAATGTCTAGAAACTCTTACTGATGGAGAAAGCAGAGACTTGGATCTCCATAAGAACCTTAACTTTATTTCCTGTGCTTTGTTTGATAACCTCCTATCATTGGTACCCCCACTTCCTCCAGGTTTGTTCTTTAACTGGAGATAATAGTTAAGTTGGTGGCTTGGGCCATTTGGGGGAATTACTTAACTATGGGTCTCTCCTGTGTATATAAAAGGTGCACATATTATTAAACATCTTAATTTTTTTTTCTCCTGTTAACCTTTTATTATGTGTGTGTGGGAGGAGGGGAGGGTCTTGGCCAAGAACCTAGAAGGGTAGAAGGAAAATTATTTTTCCTTCTCTACAAAAGCACTTTTCTGAGTTCTGAGACATTAGAGTGAAATGCTGAACTTAAGGGGGTCTTTTGAACCCCTGAATTTGCAGCCAGTTGGTCAAAGTGTGGGTGGCCTGGGGATCCCTTGAATTTACAGCTGACATCTGAAGTGAAGGCAGTTTTGTTGGAGACTGTCCCCTCTACTTGTGGCATCTGTGCTAACTCCAGGTGGTTAGTATCTGTAACTAATCTCAAGTGCTTCAGCAAAACCAAACTGGAGTATACAGTGGGAGAGAGCAAGAAATAAAAGAAAATGTAAACCAGTGGAGAATCGAGGTGAATGGCTGTTCATTGCCCTCTTCTTTGGGAATTTTTAAAAATAAAAAAGTTGGAAAATTAGAGCATCAAGTGGGCTGCCTCAAAATGTCCCCTGCATCAGGGAGTGGCTCAGTTGTTAAGCATCTGCCCTGCATCAGGGAGTGGCTCAGTTGTTAAGCATCTGCCTTCAGCTCAGGTCATGATCCCAGAGTCCTGGGATCGAGCCCCACGTCGGGCTCCCTGCTCAATGGGGAGTCTTCCTCACCCTGCTTGTACTCTCTCTCTCTTGTAAATTCTATGCCATGTGTGTTTTACCATGCTGAAAAGAAAATGCTAGGTCAAAATGTCTGCATCAGATCTACCCCCTCACACAGTCCCGTACAGGGCGGGGGGGGGGGCGGGCAACAAAGGTGAAGGCCATGGGGCACCAAAGTCCTGTGTGACTGACAACGGGGGGCGGAGGGGGGCAGGAAATGAAGCTGGAGAGAGAAAGGCAAGAGACAGGCCCTCTATGTAATGCCATTCGCAGGATGAGGCAGCTCACTGTCGAGGCGGGAGCTCTTTGCTGGATGATTCCCACTCAGCGGCCGGCCGTGCAAGCTGCTTCAGCCATAGTGTCCGTCTCCTCGATGGCCCAGTGGTGTGCACCCTGACCCCTTCTTTCCTCCCTACTCCTGCAGGCACGAGGCCCCTTCTCCTCTCCCTGCTCCTGCGGGTGCAAGAAAGGTTGCTGGTGTGGGTTCCAATGCCTCATGGAGCCCAGGTCTGGGAGGTTTTCATTTTGTCTTAATGGAAAATAAATGTACAACATATGTGGGACCTAAGCATGTGGGCACAGCTCTGGCTGTATCCTGCTGCCGGCTTGGCAACTTCCCGGGAGCAGCCTGCGAGGTCCAAATGCAGAGACGCTTTTTGCAAAGGTTAGGCTGCACAAGCCTGGCCGGGCTTCCATTCCCCCAACCCGAGCTGACTTGGAGCAGGATGGGGCAAAAAATACTGTCACTGAAGATTGCTCTTTTTGTCTTTCATTGCTTAGGGCCCTGCCCCTCCTTCCTTCCTTCCCTCCCTCCCTTCCTCTTTTCTTTCTTTCTCTCTTGGTAAATGTATATAACATAAAATTTACCTTTTAAGTCATTTTTAAGCATACAATTCAGTGGCATTAAATATCATTTCCCTTTTAATTCAAAATACATTTTAGAATTATTACAAAAAGTAATTAGCACAATTGCTAAAGAAACTATGGGAGGGGAAGGAATGAAAAAAAGCATCTCACCCTCCCCTCCCACAAAATGCTATTAACATTTTTTTTTTTTTGGTGAACCTGCCTGAAACATGTTAATGGGCCATCAGTTTTTATTTGATTTTTAAAATTTTATTCTATTTTATTTTTACTTGACAGAGACAGTGTGAAAGGGCATACAAGCAGGGGGAAGTGAGAGAGGGAGAAGCAGGCTTCCTGTTGAGTAGGGAGCCTGAAATGGGGCTCGATCCCAGGACCCTGGAATCATGACCCAGGCGGAAGGCAGATGCTCAATGGCTGAGCCATCCAGGCACCCCATATTTTTTAAATTTTATTTTACAAGATTTTATTTATTTGAGAGAGCACAAGAGGGAGGGTCAGAAGGAGAGGGAAAGCAGACTCCCGGCTGAGCCCGGAGCCTGATGCGGGCTCAATCCCAGGACCGAGATCATGACCCGAGCCAAAGAAAGACATTTACCAGACTGAGCCACCCAGGCACCCAGACCATTAGTTTTTAGTAACACAAATGCATTTTCTTTCTCCTCATGGGTAAGAAGTCTCAGGCCTTGGAAGCATGATGGTTACTTTTCTTCCTAGAGACACAGGTGAGTTCTCCTTACATGGAGACGCACACGCTCACACACACACACACACACGGACACACATGTACACCCATGCTTACTTAATGTTGCATAATATACTTATTTTATATTATACTTACTTTGTATTATAAATATATCTGACGCTTCTTTTCATTTCTTGTACTAAGCCTTCTATATTTCTGACCTCAATTTTGAGTCTTCTCTTGATTGGCTAGATGTTATCAACAAACCTTTCTTCCCCAAATCATTATTGTTTCCTTTTCATGAAAGGTTCATGAGTGTTGAATCCACAGTGACTAACCATCCTTGTTTATCTGTTGGATTTTTTTTTTAAGGTATTTTTTTTTAAAGATTATTTATTTATTTATTTGACAGAGAGAAACAGAGCCAGAGGGAGAACACAAGCAGGGGGAGTGAGAGAGGGAGAAGCAGGCCTCCTGCCGAGCAGGGAGCCCGATGTGGGGCTTGATCCCAGATCTCCGGGATCATGACCTGAGCCGAAGGCAGTCGCTTAACCAACTGAGCCACTCAGGCACCCCTATCTGTTGGATTTTAACACTGAGAGGTAGGTAACCCCTCGGTCCCTGGTAAACAGAGACAGGAGGTTGCTGTAGCCTCGTCCCTAGGATTTTGTTTGACACATAGAGCTGCTTGGATGCGTGGGTCTCCGACAACTCCGTGATTTCTCACGCTGAGCGGTGCTGGGCGGAAGTATGAAGCACTCATCAGGCGTCCCCTACAGACTGGCTTTCGCTTCTTTGAAACCCATCAGATGCTTTCTTTAGTCTTGACATTCAGTAACTTTTCTTCTCTTAGTTTCTTCTAAGGACAGGATGTGATTTCTCATTATGGAGACTAAACATTTTCATTATTCCAAGCAAGCGCTCGCTCTTGGTCAACGTCAAATAATTCTTTTTCTGTTTCACTTCATCCTCTCTTCATCTCCAGGAACTCCAGCTTTGTGTGTGTTTCTCTCCATCTCTCGTGCTTCCTTTGGAGGGAATTCCTGAGTCCTGCCGTGCTTTCTCAGTTCTGTCCCAGGCAGAACTGAGCCTCATGATTATGAGCCTCAGGCGAGCTGTGACACTGGGAACCGTGGACCCCTTCTCTGTCATCCCCATCGGGAACACCTGCTGAGCACACTGCTCTCGTGTGTGTGCTATTCCTTCATATTTGCTTTGTGCTTCTGGAAGCATATTATATATATATGTATATACATATACACATATATATAAAGCATATACAACATATAAAGTAGGCAATTCCAGTGTAGTTGAGTGGGAAGAAAAGACAGACTAATAAACAGACAAATTGCTGTCTTCCTTGGTAAGTGCCATAACAGAGGAATGAACTCATTCCCATAGGAGCGTAGCAGCTGTGAATGGAAGAACAAGGAGGGGGGTGTTCAGATGAGTTGGTGTCAGGGGAGAGGGCACATCCCAGGAGGAAGTAGTGATGTGTGTCCCGCTGAGTTGGAAGAATGCATTCTCATGTTCAAGGACAAATGAGAAATTCAAGGTGGCTGAAGCCAAAGTACAGGAAATAACATGTCAGACATGCCACCCATGTCCCAGCAGCACCTCCCCATCGAGAAGAAACGACTTATCCAGGGGGCGGGGGGAGGGGGTGGCTGGCGGGAGAGTTAGGTTGACTCAGTTGACTTGGGTGTTTTCTGAAGATGACAACCCACAGGACTGCATCCCTGGTTCCGGATCCCTCACAACAAATCCTGGGTTTGGGAGTTAGGAAACAAACTTAAAAATCCTTCACGTTAGTGCATGGGAACTTCTAGAAAACCATAGCTTCCTACCTATAAGAAAACTTGTTTCGAGTATATAGTTGGCATCTTTTTTTTTTTTTTTCAAAGTGGCAAATCCATTTTAGAAAACAACAATTTGATAATTTAATGACTGCCTCTTTTAATTGAAATATCTGGCAAATGACTAAACATAGCCCGCTTAGGCAGTGTTCCAGTCTTAGTGAAAAAGCCGATTTGGAGAGAAACCAGTGAAGTCAGGAGGGGCGGAGAGTAAGGGACGGAGAGAGAAGCTGCTGGAAAAAACCAGAGGACAACGCATCCATTACTCAGAGTGGGCAAAGTGCCTGGGCCCCATAATACTTGGAGAAAATCACAGGAATTATTTAATTTTTATTTCTTTCAAAATCAGAACAAAAAAATGAACATGTTAAATGAAATCAGCCTTGATTATCTTCACCTTTATATCATGAAGTTGTACAATGTCACTTTTAATTTTTTTTTTTTTTTTTTCTGGAGGAAGGTGGCAAAAGTGCTGAGGATCCGCCAAGTCCTAAAGGGGCCGGGCAGTTACTAAATACGTTGGCTCCGCGACCTAAGAAAACATAAGCTTGATGTCCTCAGTTCCATTAGTACTGATAATGCTCACCGACTTTGCTGGCTGGGTGGGCCCCATACACAGCAATAGAAGATCTCAGCACCTATCTGGAAGTTTCCATGGCTATTTCTGGAGCTCCTTTCCACTTGCTGGGTCCCCGGGCTGGGTTTATTTGGGCCATGCCATTATTAACTTCCAGGGGCAAGAAGCCCCGTCAGGACACGCCACACCAATGTTACAGCGTCGAGCTGGCCAGGGGACTTCAGCTGTTCATCCAGTGCTGTTCCCTGAATTTTCAGCCCTGGGGGTGCCCAGCAGCGCTGCTGATACCCGGAGCCGCCTCCATGCCTTCCTGGAAGTTAGCAACTCTGGTTCTTACTGGTCTCTGCGCCTGCGCGAGGAAATAACTGGCACCTGCCGGCTCCTCCCCCTTTGTTCTTGTCTCTTGTCCTAAGCATCCAGAGACATTTTCCCCCAAAGGTTCCATCTTTTTATGAAAATATACATAGCGTGTGTTAACTATATTAGTGTTAACAATAACAATAATATTTTTTTTTAATTTTTAAAAATTTAAGTGTTGACTCTATAACACTGATATTTAGTTTATTACATTTATTATATTATATTTTATTCTACATGTAGTTAAAGCCAAATATTTCAAAAATAAAATCAACTTTTGGATATTTCAAAAACATATACACCCAGGAAACAAACCTTTAAGCGTTATTAATACAGTATGCGATTTCTTTAATATGTCCTCTTTTCCCACTTATTTTAAGTTCTGGAGAACAATTTTGAACCATGATCTCTAAAAAAAAGACGTGCAATTGATAGTTCTAGACCAACAGCAAAGAAATAGAGGGCGAATATCATGCTGGATGTTGAAGCTCAAATGATAAAGCAACTTCGGATATCTTCCAAGAAGAGGCCCAAGAAAGCAGGGTGAAGATGAACCAATGGACTGAGATTGCTGGAAATGCTCTTACTTATGACACAGGCTCTAGCTATCACTGCCTTGCAAGCCTGGGGAAGCTGGCAGTAAGGGGGGGGGCGGTGCATGTTCTCAGGCAGATGATGGGGCTCTGACCCCTTGCCCACTTGCCTCCCTCCCCAGCCATCAAAGCAGTGTGCATTCTTCCTGGAGACACTGAAATGGCTTGGAAGATATGGACACAGCCTTTCTCAAGCCAGGACTTTCCCTTTAGAGGCACTTAGTTTGGTTGGTTGTTTTGGTTTTTTTTTTTAACTATTAGGGCAAGGAAGGCTGAATGTCTTGCAAGACAGAGAGTAGGGCAGAAGAAGGATTTTTTTTAACCCCAACCTATCCATAACACCACAGCAATAGATTTGTTTTAACTATTGGGTGATGTGATTGAGAGAACTTGTTCCCTTGTCATTGTAAGTGTTTAACTTCTGTTAGATGTTAACAATATCAGGGCCGAGGGGCGCCTGGATGGCTCAGTGAGTTAAATGTCCCACCCTTGATTTTGACTCCGGTCGTGGTCTGGGGGTCGTGAGATGGAGCACCGAGTCAAGCTCTACACTCAGTGTTGAGTCTGCTTGAGATTCTTTTCCCCTTTCCCTCTGCCCCTCCCTCTGCTTGCAAGCACTCTAAATAAATAATACCTTCAACAACAACAAAAATGCTATTAGGGGTGACATGTGATATTAGCTGGTACGATTTCCCACACTCAATTTTTTGTCCCACGGAAGGTACAGGAATCTCCCCTCCCAGCAGGTTCCAAGGCTCAGGAGTGGCATGGGGAAGGTCATTGTGGTCTTCGAGTGATGCATGAAAGAGAATAAGGAGACCTCGCAGGGAATCCTAGGCCAAGATGAAAGGCAAATCAGAAGAGTGAAGACTACCTGTCCTTATTAGGATTTGGGGAAGGACAGTCTCCTTGTGAACTGACTTAAGCCAGTTTGGTCATATCCGTATTTTAGGCTGTCTTTGCTGAAAAATAGTAGCCACAAATGAAGTTTGAGAAAATGAGCTTTAAGTACACCCTTCTAATCTGTCAGGCTACAGAAAGCAATCAGAGGCCAAGTTCCGCCACCCACACACATGTTTAGGACACACAGGTGTGTTGGTGGTCATCAAAAAGTTGATACCGTCCAGTTAGCTCGATGCGATTCTAGCTCTGTACCTTCAGGGGACTCAGTCACACGCTGCAGGAAGTGTTCACAAGCATCCGGCTCCAGAGTCTATGGCTCGTGCTGCCAGCATTCAGAAATCTTGTTATGCCAATAGTTGAGCAACCATCTAGGGATCAAGAGAAATTTTAGGTTTTCCCAAATTCTTACCCTCTGTACATATAAGAAGGGTCGCTTTAAGGTATATTCAGTTGGCATATCTTGAATTCCTTTAACATCCTCAATGAGACCTCATCTCTAAGAATCATCATGCTAAATAATTCAGTTTGTTAACTAAATGACTAGTTTCTCCAATAAAGTCTTTTTCTGACATCCCCCGTGCTAATTAGCAAAATACTGTTTTGATGAAGGCACCTCTGGACTGTAATTGTTTCTGATTTAATCTTAGTTCGTCACACCTTGACTGTGCCTTCCAGATTACTGCCCAGGTTTTGGCTCAATCTAGAAAGTGGATACAAAATGTCACAGTGTATATGCTGATGTATTTTATTTTTTAAGAGATTTTTATGTATTTATTTGAGAGAGAGAGCACAGAGGGAGAAGCAGACTCTCCACTGAGCAGGGAGCCCCATGCGGGGCTCGATCCTAGGACTCTGGGATCATGACCTAAGCCGAAGGCAGACACTTAACTGACTGAGTCACCCAGGCGCCCCGCTATGCTGAAGTACTTTAAAATAAATTATAGCCCCTGTGACATGGTGGCATCTCCATGGGTCCCAATGCCATGATCTGCACCTGCAGGTATGCCCTTAGGACCCCCTGGGGATCCCACTCAGATGCCAAAGAAACACTGGGAGCTGAAGGCCAGCAGAGGACTGAGAGAGAAAGACCCAGAAGTGAGGTGACTTCATCTTCATTCCCAATTTTGGCAGTGGCACAAAAATCCACGGATTTAGAACCAATTGAGAGGGAAGGAGGTTAGGAAGAAAAACTCTGGAAAAAGGCATATTATCCCTAATGGGATAGCTGTTTAATTCTGAAGAATAGGTTGGGCTCTTTATAGAATCTAAATCTTTCTTAACAGAATTAACAAAATTAAACGTTTCTTTCAAATGGAAATGGGAGCTGTGATCTTGTACACAAAGCTGACTTACTTCAAATGGAAGTTTGATTTTTGTAGCCCTGATTTTGGTGGACCGATGTGACTATGAGATTACACCTGTTAGAGAGAAATGACATGTTCTGGCTCAGAGTGGACACAGGCTCAGACTCCCTTAAAGTCCGAGTCACGCATGACGTGTGAGTGCATCCATTACGTCAGAGACCCAGCAGCAACTTGGGAGGGAACCCAGCTAGGACTGCAGCCTCAGAAGAAATCTGGATGCGGAGGGGTTTATGGATTGATGGGGCTCTGATAGCCAGCATATAGAGACATCTCATGCCAAATACGACATGGAAAAGGAGTGGATAGCTGTGCTAGGCTCTGAAACCATCTTCTGAAATGTTTAATTCTATTTTCTGGCCAATCTATCTTCAGTTATCTCTTAATATCTCTTGGCAAGGTGTTTTTGGGAATTCCACCCATACTAAGGGAGAGCAAGAAAGGCAATTTTGTTCTGTCTGCTTGAGAGATTTAGAAGGAAAATGGTGTTCTTGGGGTACCTGTTGGTGGAGAGCTGCACTAGTGAGATTCCCCAAATGGAGAGTAAAATTCAGGGGCACGTATGGGTCCTTCTGATCTGCCAAATCTTTCCAAATGGAGAACGTTTATTTTGTTCTTTCTTAAAATTGCTTAAGTAGTATACTGTAGAAACGTTTGAAAATCCAAATAAAATATTGTTTAGGGGCACCCGGTGGTTGAGTCAGTTAAATGCATCTGACTCTTGATTTCAGCTCAGGTCATTCCACGGTTGTGAGATTGAGCCCCAAATCCGGCTCTGCACTCAGCACGGAGTCTGCTTCCCTCTCCCTCCCCTTGCTTGCTCTCTCTCTCAAATAAATAAAATCTTTAAGATGTATATTTAAATGAAGTCACTTGTAATATCCCTGTCCACTCGTAACCACTGTCAATATTTTAATGTATATCTTTACCAATCTGTTTATATACATTCGCATATGTGTGACTATTTCAAAACTGAAACTGATTACCAAAATATACAAAAATATTTACTGAAGCATTATCTCCTATAGGAAAAGACTGGAAACAACCTAAAGGGTCCTTTAATGGGAGAGGCTCTTTAAATATACTTAAAAGCAATGATGCATGTAAAAAGAACAAGGTACAGAACACTTTATAAGTAGAATTCCTTTTATATAAAGAGATATAAGCATATGTATGTTTACATGGAAGTAAATACAAAAGATTTCATTATCTTTTTCAGGTGAGGAGGTGAGAAAGAGCAAATACAGGCATGGGAGTGCAGAGGTCATGAACGGACCCTCACTGGGGTGGGGAAGACTTCCGGGTCAGCGGGGTATATTTGATCCATTTAGCAATGGAGGAGCCAAATTTCAAAGTCTATGAATGTCGAAGTGCCTGTGAATGTGATTTCTTCTTGCACTATTAATAACTTTTTCTGATGTTCAGGAATACATTTGTAGCAGATTTATTCCTAATGGCTCCAATATGGAAACAAACCCAATATCCATCAACAGAAGATTGGATAAATGGTTAGGTATTCACTGGTGCAGTGGAGTTCTACACAGTAACTGAAAAAAGAAGCTACAAACTGCTGTTTCCTGCAATAACAGGGGAGAGCTCACAGACGTCATACTGAGCAATAGAAGCTAAATATAAAAGAGCTCATATGTCTGTCTGTTCAATAACAGACAAAAACTAACGAGTAGGAGGCAGTAGAACAGAGGCATGAAGTCCGTTACTGAATGGCAAGACCATGAGACCTCAGTCGTACTAGAAATGTTCTCTGTCTTGTTCTGGGTACACTTTCTGGACATACAAATGTATACACAAAAACTAATCCAACTATCTTGAGAGTATATTTACTTTATTACATGTGCATTATACCAAAAAACCTTTTACATTTTCTAGTGTAGGGGCACCTGGGTGGCTCCGTCGGTTGAATGTCTGCCTTCGGCTCAGGTCATGACCCGGAGTCCTGAGGATGAGCCCCAGTCCAATGCCCATAGTCTGGGCTCCCTGCTCAGAGGGGAACCTGCTTTTCTCTCTCCCTTAGCTGCTCTCTCCCTCCCACTCTGCCTCCCTGCTCCTTCTCTCCCTCCCTCTTCTCCCCCCAAACAAATAAATAAAATCCTTAAAAAAAAACAAAACCCACAAAACTTTCTAGTGTATTTTTTAGGCAACAAAACTTTAAAGGAAAAATTTTAGAGCTAAGTGAGGAGTGCCTGATCTATAACACGTTTTCAATCATTTTTAAAAACTAATCTAATGTAAACATCTCTTGATTATAACTTACCTCTCAATTTATATTGTTAATTTAGTAAAAGGGACTGGTAGGATGGCTAATGACCCATGGGCCCCAAAGATACCTTCATCTGAAAGCCCAGAACCTATAACTATGCTACCTTTCAGCAAAAGGGACTTTGCACGTATGATTAAATTTGGGGCCTTGGGGTAAGGAGAGCATCTCGGATCATCATGAATGGACTTGGTGCACTCACAGCGTCCTAATAACATCCCAGGAGAAGTTGGGCAGAGAGAAGGTCACGTGATGACAGAAGCCAAAGGGATCTGAAGAAGTTTCTCTCTGGCTTTGGGAAAGTGGAAGAAGGGAGCCTTGAGCCCAGGAATGCAAGAAATCCAGGCAAGGCAGAAAAAGAAGCGATCCTGCCCTAGAGACACAGAAGAAAACAGCCCTGCGGGCATCTTGACTGGAGCTCAGTGAAACTGATTACAGACCGCCAGCTTCCGGAACCTGAGGGACTATGCTAGTGTTGTTTAAGCTGCTGCATTTATGATGATTTGTTACAATTGCAGTAGCACACTAACACAAAGGGGGAAGAAGTTGAGCCTCAGCTATTCTTTTTCTTTTGATTTCTTCGGTTTGCTTTTCAGGGAGGCATGGAAAAGTCCTTACTCAAGTCACTTCTGTCAAAGGTTATCTCTACATCAGCAGAGATGTTAATCCCTTCTTGCTTAACCGATACTGGCATTCCAGCGAAGGAGAAACCACACTCACATACCTCATTTAAAATGAATAATAACCATTCTTTCAATGATAAAATGTATACATGATTTGTGTATAAAGTAAATGCACAAACCAAAAGTCTAACGACTCTGAGATTCCAGTATGGAAAGTGTCTTAGCGCCGCTGCGAGCCAGGCTTTACTAAGAATTTTGGCATCATTGGCCTGGACTAAGCACTTTTAGTTTCTAGCACGTCGCTATTTACAGTGTTATTTACTAGTTGGTGGAAACAGAAAAAGGAGGGGTAGCTTCCTCCCTTCCTTGCCTCCCTTGCAATTGGCACAAGGGTAGGCAAGCTGTAGGACTGATGTTCCCTGGAACTTTGTCATATCCAACCCGTGTGTCCACCCACCCCTCCTCCCCCAAGTCGCTCAAGTTCCACGGTGATCGCCGCCCCCCTCTCTTTTCCATGCTGGCGATGGAACAGGCTTGACTGCACCATGGAGACACATTAGAGAGCCAAGCGGCTCAGAAGTGAGAACCCTCAATCCCAAAGCTGGAAGGCAAATGCTTGTGACCGAAGCCTGGGCTGGTCAGTGCTGAGAACAGTTACGTGTGCAAGCTGGTATGTGGAATTTTCTCCCAGCTACGTTCTTTGTGGGGGGTTGGGAAGGTCCTCGCTATCCAGCAATCATCAAGACTGGGCGTGGGAGCAGAAGGGTGGAGAGTAAAAGGTTTCCAGCTCTAAAATATTGGTGCTGGGGGGCGCCTGAGCGGCTTTGTCGGTTAAGCCTCTGACTCTTGGCTTCGGCTGGAGTCATGATCTCAGGGTCATGAGATGGAGCCTCGAGGGGGGCTCCGCGCTCAGCGGGGAGTCTGCTTGAGCTTCGCTCTCTCCCTTGTCCTTTGTCCCTCCCCCTGCGCACGCTCTCAAAATAGTGAAATAAAATTGATAAAAATAAAACATTGGTGCTGGAGCTCTTCTCGTGGTATTTGCCCAAAGCTCTGCAAACGTGGTCATTTGCAGTGACCATTGTTTACCCACCCCTCCGCTAATAGCCTGAGAAATGGTCCTCCCTCGGGAGAACAGGGTGGGCCTTTTACTTTCAGTTCTTTCCTTTAACAGCTCCATCCCTCTAACCACAGAAGCAGACACACAGCCCAGGGTGGACCACTCAGGATGTCGTCGCCATAGTGACAGGTTCGAAGGGCACGTGACCCACGCCCAGCCAATCAGGAACTTTCTCCAGGACGGTCCTGTAGAAGCTGAAGAGCCCATGTCACGTGTCAGGAGCCCTGTGATGGTTGACTTGGAAGTGGGCAACAGTCAGGGGCTCAGCTGAGCGGGGAAACCTTAGGGCATGAAGTTCCAGAGAGAGCCCTGTGAACTGCAGAGGGCTCAGGACGGATGAGTCAGAGCCACTCCTGGGTCCCCCGGTGCAGGAGGCGCCGTCCGCTCTTGCGGTCTGGTTACTAGAGCCAGAACATCACTGTTCACTGTTGAAGTTAATGTACTGGGTGTTTCTATCATTTGGAACTCACAAGAAACTGACAAGTACTGATTTATGGAAAAACAAGACAGGAGTACTGCCCTCAAAGAACTTAGGATTCATAAGGAAAGATAGAGACAAGTACAGACAAAAATACAGGTTAGAATACATTGAAGCATTCCGTTGTACTTTGTATGCACCTGTACGGTGGGCAAATCTATTGTCACATCCATGAAGAATGTGTAGAGTGGACACATCCATGAAGAATGTGTAGAGTGGACAGTTGAATGATTGAGAATAATCACCATTATTTAGTTCCCCCACGGGGCTCAGAAGTTTTCCCTTTCTGTACAATTTCACCTCCCAAAAGAGAGTGGAATAGAGTGGAAGGAACACAGACGTCAGAGCCGGACATGGGATGAAATCTGGGTTTGCCATTTCTTAGCTACCTGAGGACTTCAGTTTGCAGGGCCTCATCTGGAAATAGCACCCTGATTCAGAATGCCTAAAAAAATAAAGGAGCTCGTTTTCCAACCTGCTAAGTTCAAAGGTTGGGTAACTAGTTAATTCGGTGTCTCAATCATGTCCTTCGGACCCCCTCCCCAGCTCCTCCATCTCTCCATGTTGCCATCTCAGGTCACAGAGTGACTGTATCACACCCAGAAAATGCCAAATCCAGAGAATCTTTTCCAGTGTCACCTTAGGAGTTTCAAACCCTTTTCAGAATGTCCAGCCCTCAGCAGCCCTGTCCTTGCATCTCATTAGCCAGAGTCCTATGTCAACCCCTAGACGAATCACTGGCAAAGGGAACAACTCTACCCTGACGTTTTAAAGTTAATCAGGACTTAGACTTGGAATGTATGTGGGATGGCCTTCCTCTGAAGCACGTGAGAGTAGGGGTAGGGAGCGGGTTCTATACATAATACTATTGAGGCACTACCTGCAAGAAGAAAGGAGAGATGGAAGGGAAGCTGATGACTGATGATGTCTGATGAGGTGATATGGATTAGTTACAAAGCCCTCTGAGTCTTAGTTTTCTGATCTGTAAAATGGGGTTAAAAATATCTACCACATAGGTTTTTGAGAGAGAAATGGAGTATCAAGTAGTGCAGCATGCAGTGAGTGTTCAACAAATGTTTATCCACTTTCCTCTTTTCTTTCTTTTTTAAAAACATTTTTTTGAATACCTGCAATGCACCAGTCCCTGTGTTGAGTATTAGGGATATGGTGATGGATAACACAAACACAATCCCTGATGCTTACGATCTATAGGATAGACAAATTATGCACAAAAAGACACGAAGAGTAATTGTGATTATGGAAATCCTGAAAATAATGAGAGGGAGGTGTCATATTCAAGGTATCTTTTGATCATTTCTTTTTAATTTAAAGAGAAAAAACCCTGCCATAGTATTTCAGTTCTCCTCAGTATCAAACATAAAGAGAAATACTCATTGTACATGGGTATTTGTTCCAGTAGGTTTAGTTGCCTTTTTCCAGGAGAGAAGGACTTATCTGAGCTGTGCTATCTTTCCTGTCTTAATCCTGCAGTGGTAACCTAATTTTTGTGGGCTCCCATCATATAGAATATTTTTAATTCTTTTTCTTTTTTTCAAGTAGGCTCCACACCCAGAGTGGGTGTCAGCCACTTAACCGACTGAGCCACCCAAGCGCCCCTAGAAGAATATTTTAAAAATCCCTCCATTTATCTGTGGTTAAAAGAATAAAAATGATTCCTCCAATAAAATCCTAACAGTCATCCATGCAGCATAAAGCTGAGGCATAGCTTTAAAACATTTTTAGGTTGGGCAGACCAATAGACCTGAATGTCCCAGGGAGGGGTCCCTTCCAAAAATGTTGTATCAAATACCAATTAAAGCATTATTTCACACTCACCAATATGCACTTCTGAGCTTCCTCAACAACAGTACCCTAGGAGTTTCATAAATCTAGATAACATCAGTATTCATGAATTCTGTATTTACAGATCTGCATCATTGTTAACAGTATTTGTAACTCCAAAATCATTCTGCGCAACACTTCCGTGATCACTCACCCCCCATGTACAGAGAGGCAAAAAATGTGAATTACTCAACACATGCATTCCCGGCTGAGGTGCAGTCAGGCAGGGCTCCATCTCCCGGTTCAGTTTCCATACTGTAAACAAGTGTCCTTTTCACAGTTAATTTAGTGCTACTCTTTTTTTTTTTTTTTTTTTTTTTGGTGATTTTATCATTTAAAGTGGCCCCAGCGCAGTGCTAAAGTACTATCATTTCTAAGCACAAGAAAGCAGTGATAAACCTTACAGAGAAAATACCTGTGCTGGAGAAGCTTCCGTTAGACGTGAGTTTTGGCGCTGTTGGCTTTGAGTTCAATGTTCATGAATCAGCATCATCATACATGGCGGAAAGGAAGAGCGAATTTGCCAAGCTGGGTGACCCTGCTCCAGAAAGCGGTGGAGGGACCACCTGCTCGGCGTGACAAAGCTTTGGAAAAGAAGGAAAGGTGGCTGACAAATTAAAAAAAAAAAAAGGCAGATAGTGGGCGGCATTATCGTGAGGCTGAAAGTCAAAGAGATTTGCGGTCCTGTTATCTGGACTCAAGAAACGCCAAGTCTGTCTGGGTGAGTATTGCCTGCATCCCACGTTTCATAAGACCACAAGGCTGAAACATGTCCAGCTCGCGCGGGAGCCTGGTTTTGCAGATCAGGAGGCTTCAGAAGAATTTTTAAATATCCACTAAGTATTTTATAGTAAAAGGGTTGTGTGGCGGAGCAGATTTTTCAATGCCGAGGAGACTGGCTTTGTTTTACAAGACGTTGGCAGACAAATCTGCGTTAATGCAAATGGCCAGTTGATGAAAATGGGACCAGAAGTTCTCGAGAACCTAAGCCCGTATTTCCCGTTGCGGCAGTAGTTTAGTATATGCAAATTTAGTGTTTGCAGTGACTTTATACAACATAAATACCAAGAAGAACAAGAAGCGACTGTACCTGGTTTACCCTCATGGATTTCGAAACATAAGGTATGGTCCAGACACCTTCATTTTCCACACCAGGAACATCCTCAAGACCCATCAATTCTGCAATAAATAAAAAGCCTCACATGACAGTTTGTGCCCTAAGACCATTTGAACTTTGCTTCATCTTTGCTGTTTCTTCTGATCCTAGACTACGTTACTGCTATTGTGACCCAAGATCCCACATTGTCAGACCCAACGTAACCAGAATTTAAAACCTCACAAATAGCCCTGCCTGGCTCTCCTCCCTCTGAGATGCTACCAGAAACGTGGAGAGGGGAAGCTCTCCATTACTATAGTGAGCAATCGACTCTGCTCTGTTCTATGACCAGATCGTTTTGGTGACATTTTCTGGAAGCCAGCACTTAAGAACAGGCAGCTTGGAAAGTGGCAATGCTTCAGGTGAGAGATATAAGAACTGAACAGGGCTTGAGGACAAAAAGGGAGAGTTTGTAAAGGCACTGTTGGAAGAGAGACCTTAGTGACTGGCGGGGTAGAGAGAGGGAAACTCAGGGATGCCTCTTGTGTTGGTAACCTCAGTAACGGGATATATCATGAAAGGGTTTTCCAAAGGAAAACATGCACAGTGTGGTTGGTGTAATTCACTATGTGTATTGACACGTTATCATTGGAGCAGCTTTGTTGGGCTTGTTCTGATTTCTATCCATCCACAAACCCTGCCCACAAAGACCCCCTCAGAGGTGGAAGATGCGGTTGGGCTTGTCGGCTTGTGTAAAAGGATGTCATCCACACACCGTGCTCCTGGCCCCCTTGTAATTCTCTTCTACTTGAGCCACCCCAATCCCTTCTTTCTCTGTGCCTGCCTACAGGCCAATTTCTGAAGGGCCAATACCCAGAAAAGATAAATTCCACTCTCAAAGCACTGTTGTCTGTTTTCCTGAATATCTGGAGGGAAAGACAAAGGTCCCATGACCAGCTCATCCTGGTTTTCGCATTTGAGATCCTGGGTCGGGCAGCCTCCTCAATTCTGGGCTGGTCACGGAGATCAAGAAGGGTAAGACTCCCTTTACAACCTCCCCCTGCCCCAAGTGCTTCTCCATAGGCTGTTGGCCCACCCAGGGTCCCGACCCCCCAACAGCCCTCATTGGTCTCTGAAGCTGATAGCCCCTCCTCCCGCATTCCTTAGCAGAACCCGGCAGTGTCCGGAATTCCTTCAGCCACACACAGTCCTGAAGCCACCCTTTCTGGTGTGTGTACGTCGGGAGAAGGGGATATGTTTATTACATTAGCTAGAGAGGCAAGTCTTGCCTGCTTAGACGGACTCGAAATTGGAGGTTGACGCCCGCTGTACATTTGATACCAAAACCTTTCCCTTTCAAACTTCCTAAGCCTTAGTGTTAAGACTGACAGTACTTTTTTTTTTTTTTAAAGATTTTATTTATTTGACAGAGAGAAACACAGCCAGAGAGAGAACACAAGCAGGGGGAGTGAGAGAGGGAGAAGCAGGCTTCCCGCCGAGCAGGGAGCCCGATGTGGGACTCGATCCCGCGGCTCTGGGATCATGACCTGAGCCGAAGGCAGTGGCTTAACCAACTGAGCCACCCAGGCGCCCCAAGACTGGCAGTACTTCTTGAAATCCTTCTCTTTTGTGCCTTCCAGTTCCTTTCTCTGGCTCTTCCTGCTACTTTTAGGACCGTTTTGACTTAGGATTTCTTGCCCTCCTCTCCTCCTCGCTGTGGCCCTCACTGGGTTGACGTTCACCACAGTTCCCGCTTGACGTTCACCACAGTTCCCGCTTCTGTTCTAGCTCTTTCTCTCTCCACACACTCTTGGGGGTGATTCAGCAAGACTCAAGAATTGATAGTTCTTGCTTCCACCCCTTATTCCTTCATGTCTTTGTGTCTTTAAAGACTGGAGAAGCCCTACACTCAAAGCAGGGCAAGACTGGGGAAGAAGATGGAATGTTCAGATGGAAAAACAGATCAGAGAAAACTTTTTGGTTTTTTAGATGCCATTTATTACAGATTCATATACTTCTTTGTCCTCTTTGTAAACTGGGCCTGGAGTACCACCCATTCTCAAGGTGGCTCTCGAGTGAAAGAAGGTGCTACATGCCTAGAACACGTAGCAAGGAAATGCTTGACGAAGGTTCGCTGTTGTCATGAACTCAATGGGCTCTAAGGGACATATTTGAAGGCACATGTTTCTTTGGGTGGGGGACTAGGGAAAGCTTCCCCAAAAGAAAATATTTCTCCTTTGGAATAAGCTAAATGATGGAATTCTGACTGGGCCAGAAAGTTTACTAAGTCTGAGGACGAAGAAAGTAAGTTATAAATACCCAGTAATATTTAAGCTAGTGATTGGTTTTGCAGAAATAAATCCTTAAAACACACACACACACACACACACACACACACCCTAAAGAACAAAACACATTTGTTTTAAAAGAAAAAAATGGTTTCTCTTTCTTAGCTGATCTTGAAGATAGTTGAGCCTTTCCATGAAATATACTAAATTCTTGAGTTAAATCGGCTCCTCTTTCTGCACTAGCATTGATCACTCAAGTTGCTCCCATGATTGAGTCAATGGGTGGAGGGATAACACCAGGGTGTATATTTTTAAGTCCACCTGCTGAAGGGAACCTACATTTTGCATTGGTATGCAGCTGAAGGAATTAGACCAATTAAATGATCATTTATCTGGTATTAGATAACGAAATTACGTGTATACATTCAAAGGAGCTGCAGGCAAAGCAAGTGCCAATCTAGGCATCCTGGGATCTTGAAGCTAGGCTCACAGTGGCCTCTAGGATTGGTTAAATTAATCTTCTGCTTAGTGCTGCAAAAGGTTTTTCTCCACTCAGGATATACAGGTAGAGTGTCTTACAGGACTACCCAGAGGATAAGGCCTGGGGACACAATGCTAAGCACCAAAACTTAAAGCTAAAAACATTTGTGGGTGAAAGAAATGGAGAGAAGGGAGGGCTCCTCCTTCCCCCAATAAAGCCTGGGGGTAAAGAGTCATAATAAGATTCCCTAAGGCAAACCATATGTGAAAAATCCTCCAAATAAATACTTGGCAAGCAATAATTTTATACAGTTGGAAGGAACTGCTCTAAAATAGCAAGATGTGATATTTCAGGGAAATTCTGAATGCTCCTTTGTCTTCGATGTCATTTTTTTTCATAATTGAGAACATAGATGTACTCTTCTAATTTGCTTTCTTATAGTAATTTTCCACAGCACTGGGTATACTATAAGAACATTCCACAACACCCCATTGTATGACTGCAAAAAAAAAAGGAAGAAAAGTTTTATTTCTCTACTATTGGAGATTTATGTATTTTCACATTTCATCGCAAATAAGGATATGGACTAACATTGCATTTAAATGTGGATCCTGATCTCTGATTATTCCCTTAGGATATTTTCCAAGAAGTAAACAAGCAACCAAAGAATTTGAATGTTTTTAAGGGCTTTTCACGAGTCAAAATGCTTTTTGTGTACATCTTAACACTCCTCCCTGCAGTGTGAGCATGTTTCTTACCATAGTCTCATAATATGAGGGCAAATAGTGAAACTCTCATTTAAAAAACCTGCTAGTTTGGTGTATATATAAAATGTAAATTGTTTTAATTTGGATTATTTGTATTGAATTTCAGTATTTCATATTCACCATTTGTACTTCATCTTCTATGGATATAACATCCTCTGTTAATTTAACTCTTGGCATCTTAATGCTTTTAAAAATATATTAATATAAGGGGGTTGAGGGGTAATGAGAGGCCACGGAAGGGTATATGGTTTCTTTTGGGGATGATGAATATGGTCCAAAGCTGATTGTGATGGTTCTATTAGGAACCTGCAAGGTGTGCCTGGACGGCTCAGATGTTTAAAGCATCTGCCTTCAGCTCAGATCATGATCTCCCGATCCTGGAAACTTGCCCCATGTCAGATACCCCAGTTCAGTGGGAACTGCTTCTCCCTTTCCCTCTCCCCCTGCTTGTGCTCTGGCTCTCTCAAATGAATATATAAAATCTTAAAAAAAAAAAAAAAGTAAACTTAATGGGTGAATTGTACTACGGTATACGACTGACTTTTATCTCAGTAAGTCTGTTTCTAAAACATTAGCATCAATTATTTCCATATTAAGGTATTCAGGCTCCCTCTTTCAAAAATTGTAGGCAAATTTTCTAATTCTGATTGCCTTTTAGTTTCTCATATTCAGAAGATAACATCCTTTTAGTTAAATCTAGAATCTGTTCCATGAAGACTATGCCCATTGGTGTTATCTGGAAAATCCCATCACATGTGGACAGTCACTGATATGTTCTTCTAGTTTATTTCTCTCTTTTTAAAATATTTTATTTATTTATGTGAGAGAGAAAGAGAGAACATGAGAGGGCAGAGGGTCAGAGGGAGAAGCAGGCTTCCCGTGGAGCAGGGAGCCTGATGCGGGACTAGATCCCGAGACTCCAGGATCATAACCTGAGCCAAAGGCCGTTGCTCAACAAGTGAGCCACCCAGGTGCCCCGTTTCATTCTTGATTTTGGTGTAGGTATAAAGCTATGATCCATGTTCTCCAATACATACTTATTGAATAAAGTAAATTTGCCCTTCTCTTCCCGTGTTCTTATGGTTCTGTTGCTGAAGACCGAACTCTGTGCTTCAGAACCCAAATTTCTTGTGAAGGCTGTTTGGGATGAAGAGGAACAGCTTTATCGCTTTGCCAGGCAAAGAAGGCCGCAGCAGACTATGGCCCTCAAAAAGTGCAAGCCAACCCACTGGAGACTGGGGGGGGGGGGGGGGGCGGGAGGCGGGGTCTCATAGGGAAATACATGATCTAACCACTTTTAACAGAAATTGTGTACATGGTACCAGCTTCCTCAGTTCTGTCTTTAGGGAGACATTGGGTTCCTGAAACAAAAGGCTAAGAAGGAGGAGAGGGAAAAGATTACTTAAAAATGGAGCTTTGCTGAACCGTTAGTGGAGCCATTTGATTTTTGGTCAACTTCATGCTTTTAAGCAGTTTCAGTTCCTTCGCAATATTATACATACACTAACATCTGTTTCTGAGTTATTACTGTATTGGTCTGAGAGTTCAAATGTAAACTAGTAACACACTTAAAGTTTTAGCTTTAACACATGGCTTTATATCTAGTATTACAAGGATTCAGGGGTGCCTGGGTGTCCCAGACAGTTAAGTGTGTGCCTTTGGCTCCCATCTGAGGGTCTTGAGATCAATCCCCAGGTTGGGCTCCCTGCACAGTGAGAAGTCTGCTTCTCCCTCTCCTTTTCTCTCTGCTTGTGCACTCTCCCTCCCTCTCTCAAAATCTTTGATAAAAAACAAAAAAAGCTAAGACTTCGTTACTTTCCTCTCAAAGTATTCCTAGCTATTTCTTCATTTTATTTTTAAAGATTTATTTATCTGCGAGAGAGAGACAGAGACAAAGAGCGCATTAATGGGAAGAGTGGAGGGAGGAGAATTAGAAGCAGACTCTGCACTGAATGTGCAGCCTGACTTGGGGCTCGATCCCAGGACCCTGAGATTGCGACCTGAGCCAAAACCAAGAGTGGGCCACATAACCAAATGAGCCACCCAGGTGACCCTCCTAGCTATTCTTGTACATTTTTTCTTTCAGATGAAATTTAGGACAATTTTACTAACATTTGAGAGTATGGTTGGACTTCCTCCACATTGCCACACGCATCTTAAGTTTGACCATTTTGCTGAGCTTGTTGCCGTGATCAATGCTAACATAATCCCATTATATTGTAAAACTATTATTACGGAAACCTATTAATTTTTGAATATCTGAATCTACTGGTTAATTTAATAAAAACCCTGAAACAAGATTTTTTGGGCTTTCTATTTGGACAAACATACAATCTGCAATAATGAAAACAGTCTTTTCTTTCCCAATAGCTATGAATCATTTCTTGTTTCAATCTTGTTGCATCAAAAAGTATTAAATCAATATTCTGATGACATCCTGAAAACTTTAAGAAAGCACATACTAAAATTAAATCTTTGACAAGGAGACTTATGGAAGATATATATTAAAAGTCTCAAGTGTTAGTTAGAGAAAGACCTCAGGTTCATCAACTTTGTCACTTTCTGGAGTGTTTCATCTGAATTGAAGCCAAAGAGCACCAAAAGATTTAACAGATCAGAGGAGAGGACATTTGGAGCTGGCACTTACTATTTTTTTTGAGGGGGGAGGGTTGGGGTGAAGGGTTCTTTTCCCTTGGCTGCACTCGGCACAACCCACAGCAAGTTAACAGATCTTGCTTATATCTGTGGCCATTGATGTGGATCTGACTAGAAAAGTGCCCTTCCCCCATCAACAGACATTGCCTTCTTCTAAAGCCTACTCTGAATCTTTTTGCATCATCTGTATTAAATTTTCTACCACTGCCACCCCTCTTCCTCTGACACTTCTGCCTGGAGAATTTATGTTTTTAATCTATACTCATACACACGTCTTAGTTAGAAGCACTATATGAACTACTAAATTTAAGTGCTGGTAGCTAAGGAAAAAATAATTTGTGGAGACAAGGCATTCATTTCTGAATGGCTGATTTTAATGGTGATATGACTACTTACAAATGCATTCAGGCATGCCCAAATCAAGAGTAAAACCTATGGTAGCTACATTTTCCATGAAACGGTGTTGTATTTATTTTACATTTTAAATTAATGAGAAATAACTTATTTTTCTATGCAAACTACAAAAATCCAGTTTAATTGACCCTACAGATGAAATATATTAAAACATGGAACCTGGCTTCCTCCTCCCCTAAATAACTACAGAAGAACTTCTATTTATGTTGAGTGAATTGTATTTGATGGATGACATAAATCCATGTTTGGAGACAATACTTCTGGAGGGGAAGCAAATTTTGCTGCCCCCAAATTTGCCTCTTCGGCATATTCCTCGTTTCAAGCTGGCCACTCCCGACACCCCCCGCAAAGATTTATTTATTTTGGGGAGGCAAGGAGAGTGAGTGAGCAGTGGGACAGAGGGAGAGAATCTCAAGCAGACTCCCCGCTGAGCGCAGAGCCCCAGCCCCATGTGGGGCTTGATCTCAGAACCCTGAGACCACAACCTGAGTGGAAATAGTCAGATTATCAATGGAAAAGGCATGGCCTAAAATCTGTAATAAAAGCTTACCCTGGTTCACTGTGCTTTTTCTGGTAGCCTCCCGTAACAGACTCCCTATCCCCAACAACTTTTGTCTTTACCTGGAGATGATGTTTAAGGTCATGGCTTCAGCCAGGGAGGTAGTTTTCTTGGGTCTCTCCCATGTACACAGAAGATATACACGCTATTTATTAAATTTAGTTTGATTTTTTTTTTTTTAAGTAGCCTCCTTAGCCAATGTGGGACTCAAACTCACAACCTCAAGATCAAGACTCACATGCTCTAAAAAAAAAAAAAAAAGACTCACATGCTCTATCAACTGAGCCAGCCAGGCACCCATTTGATTTTCTCTTAATTTCTCCTTCATCAGTCTCATGTCACTTTGATTCTTAGACCAGCCAGAAGAACCTTAAGGGATAGAGTAAAAATTTTTCCTCCCTAATAATTCACATTTGCAAGTTTAACAGTCGTTTACTATGGTGTAGAAGAGCCTAGATCGTTCCCTAAAAAAGTGTTAACTCTTGCAGTTAGTAAGTAATGTTAACCTGATGTGGTACTTCATTAACTAGTATAAACCTTCCATCTCAAAATTGCAGTTATGTTTTGTGAATGATTCCTAACAATTCTCTACATAAGACCCTAAGTGACAGTAAAAACCATGTTTAATAAAGAGGAAACAATTTAAATAATTTATCTTTCTCAACTTGCATTTTTGCTTCATTATGAAATCATCTTTTTGATTTTTCAAATTGCTTGTCCCAAAAATATGAATTTTATTTTTAAAAATGTTATGTATAATCTCCACACCCAACATGGGGCTCAAACTTACAACCCTGAAATCGAGTTGCATGTTCGGGACGCCTGGGTGGCTCAGGCGTTAAAAGTCTGCCTTTGGCTCAGGTCATGATCCTGGAGTCCCGGGATCGAGCCCTGCATCGGGCTCCCTGCTTCTCCCTCTTTCACTCCCTCTGCTTGTGTTTCCTCTCTTGCTGTTTTCCTATCAAATAAATAAATAAAATCTTAAAAAAAAAAAAAAAGTTGCATGTTCTACTGACTGAGCCAGCTAGTCACCCCGTGTCCCAGTATGAATTTTATTTGCTTTAAATTATGCTAAATGTAAAATGTAAAAACGAAAGTCACAATAAGCACATTTTATATACTCCCTATAATAGGCATTAACACTGGGGCAACATCCAGACATATGTCACCAAGTGCCATTCTAGAATGCTGAAGTAGCACAACTGTATAAAGGACAGTAGGTCCATAGTTTGGGTGTGGGACCTGGGGAAATGAGACTCTAACGTCTTATTTTTATATTGATGGTGGAGAAAAATCTTCCAAAACCTATCAATTTTAAATGTAAATCACTTGTAGTCACACTACAGTAAGTTGAGATAAAACACCCTAGATATTTGTAAATTAAAAAGATAGACTTAATCTTCAATTTTTGCTGAATTCCAAAATCCATATATGGCATAAAGCAAATGGGGCACGATGTTAACAACCAGCAATTCCAGGTGAGGGTTATATGGTGTTCACTGTACTATTATTTTTGACTTTTTAAAAAAAGATTTTATTTATTTATTTGACAGAGAGAGAGATCACAAGTAGGCAGAGAGGCAGGCAGAGAGAGGGGGGGAAGCAGGCTCCCTGCTGAGCAGAGAACCCGATGTGGGACCGGAACGCAGGACCCTGAGATCATGACCTGAGCTGAACAGAGGCTTAACCCTCTGAGCTACCCAGGCGCCCCTATTTTTCACTTTCTTGTAAATTTGCAAAATAAGAGATGAAAATGCACATAAAACAAGACACTGCGAAATAAAAATATAAGACCTGGACAAAGTATTTGTTAACGAATACCACGAATTTTATAGAAGAAAGGGACCCCGTCTATAGGCAAATCCTTCTGCTGAGAGAGCATGGGAGAGATATTTGACCTCCATTAAAAGAATAAAACTATTTGTCAGGCAAGAGAGACTGCACTCCTTTTATGCCCTCATGGGCATCATCTTTGCTTTTTCCAGATGTGTTTTTCTTGGTCCAACACTGCCTTTCCCATTTAATCACGCAAAACACAGCAACCTACCGACTTGCACGCTTATGCATGATGACAAAGGTTTTAAAAATGTGACACGTTCATTCAGGAGTGCCGATAGAACAAAGCTCTCTCCATAGAATGAAAATGTTTGCTAACTTTAAGAAATTAAAAGTATTTTCTCAGTTGAATGCCTGAAAACTGCTTGTATTATGAATTTCTTCTACATCACTTCAATTGGCTATGCTTTATAATAAAGTACATAGTTCTGATTATTGTTTAAAGCCTCAGCTGGATGATAAAGCATCCCATTTCCCATTAGATCTCTGGCTGAAAAGTATCAGCTTAGCCAAATAACACGTTTTCTTTCTTTTTCCTTCTAATCTTCATTTACTTGGAGATATGAGAGCACACCTTAAATCATTTGTTTTTGGTGGAAAACTAGAGCAGAAACCACAGGCTGTGAATATCAACAGTGAAACAATCTGCCCCAAACCTGATATTCCCTCAGGATTACCAGGCCTTCAGGTACACATGTGAAACAACAGCACAGGATTTGGGTTCCCTCCTCATGGGCTCTAAGGAAGAAGTAAACTTACAAGGGCTAAGAACAACCAAGGAGCAGGTACCATGAAGAAGCAAGAACCGAGAAGCCAGCCAGTCCTCTGAAATGGAGACACAGGTGACATTAAGATGCAAGTCCCTGGGAAGCTGGACATAGGTGAATCCTAAGAGCAATGACCTTACTACCTGCAGATAGTACTTACAGCTAGAACATTCAGCACAGGCCTCAGAAATTGCCCAAATATGGCCACCTCTTCTCCTACTCCCCATACCTACTATACTCTTTCTGTCTTAGATCCCTATTCCCCATACATACCTACTACTCCCTTTGTCTTGGATCACGTAAGAGAACTGAGGCACTAGGAAAACAAGGTTTTGGATCACTTGATAGCAGGGTTGAGGAGACAGGGACAGGGCGGAGTCGAGACAACTATTTGGAAAATTGAGTTTCTCTGAGTTTCTCTGCAGAGACTATAATAGACAAAGATCTCTTAACTTTTTAAATAACATATCTTTTCTAATAAGCTAAGATAATTCGTAAAATCAACTACGCTAGACATTGTCACTTTTTCTTTTGTTTTAAAAATGTATATACATTGTCTGAAGTAAAAATCAGAAATACGTTCAATCAAGCCCATTTTTTTCAAGTTCCCTGAGAGGACACATACGGACACGCTACACAACACAACATTCCAGCAGAAAGTAAATTATTTACAAGGACCATTTAAAGTCAAATTTCTATTTCACCAAATAAAACCTGCAAGATAAATTATATCCTTACAACTGGTTGTTGCTATACATTTATTCAAATCAAGAAAATTGTCATAATTAAAGCTCTCAAAGTAATTTTGGCACAGATGAAATCTTGGTCATTTTGTTAAGTCCCTGAGTTCTTTTAACAGGCTCATTTTTGCATTCGGTCTCATCCCTGGCTACATGGGCCACTGCCCCCCCAACAGTGCCTCCCAACCTACTCTGGCCCCATGCTAACTCTAGGTCAACATCTGATGTTGTGACCTTTCTAACCCACTGCACTGGGCAGAAGAAATTCCGCAGCTCCGAGGACATTCACAATCGAAGTCCCCAACCCAAAGAGCGCCCCCTATCGTTTCCGTTTATTACTGGGCTGAAGAATCAGGGTGCCATCTGTGCACGGGTCTTATTTCTAAAATCGCCTCAAATGAACAGTCAGTGTTTTAACGTCTCCAGGGCTTTATGCCTCAGATGCTCATCCAAACACTGGATGGCGAAGAGGTCAATGTCCGTGTCAAACTTGTTGGCGAACAAGTGGTGCCTGCGAAGCATCCAGTTCAAGTCCCCTGCTCCGAACACGCACACGGAGCGCACGTGGACCCCGCTGCAGGGCGGGTAGGGGGCCCCCTTGGAGACATCGCCCTCGAAGTATTGCCATTTGACAAACCTCGCAATCGCATGCATGTCAGACATGTCATACTTCGGGCTGAGGGACAGGGAGCCCGGGACATCCGGGATCCTCTGAATGGTGGCCCAGAGAAACTCATCGGGGCTGTAGGTGTCTTTCGCCCACTCCATAAACTTCTGGATTCTTTCATTCTCTAGCACATACCCCACGTACTTCCTACTGACCACAAAATAAGCACTGCCTGAAAACAGAGGTGTTTCGAGAGGAGGCTGCATTTTGTCATTCCCCGTGTTGGTCAGCTTTCCATTAACAACCGCATAGTGCTTTTTCCACCTTTCTTTTTTATTGGATGGCATTCTCTCCGTTTCTAGGTTGTTCTCCCCCATCAGCGACTTGAGCTTCCGGACAATTTCCAAGTTGGTTTTAATAGGAAAATCCATACCGCAGAGATTTATCAAGTATTTCCAGTCTGCCCTCATCCTGTAGAGGTCCTGCATGCAGTTGAGGTCGGCCTGAACCCGACTCCACGAGGCATACACCACACTCTCCAGCTGACTGGCCACGAAGACATTACCGAAGCAGGACGCGATGCCAGTCACTGCGGCCAAAAAGGAATCCTCCGATTTTCTGTCCACGTGAATGCAGTAGAAATTCTGAGGCGTATAGATGGCCCTCAGGAGCCTGTCAAACATTTCGATTTTGTGATGGACCACTATAGAATACGCTATGGGAAACTCTGCCTCTTCTTTACTAAGGGGCTGCATGATATATTTGCGCCTCTTGATGAAAGAACTACAGTCTCTGGTCATGTTTGTATAGTCACTGGTTGTCCACCGAGGGCGTTGCCTTAACTTCATTGTTAGAATTTCCAGCTGGACCTTTTGGATTTCTTCTACATCCCCCTGTAAGACTTTGGTACAATTAATATTACTACTAGGATTCTCTCCAGCCAGCTCCAAATGTCCAACACTTACAAATTCAGGCTTTTGATGAATTCTTAAAACAGAGAAGGTGAACAGGGAAAAAGCAAGAAGCAGGAAGAGGTATTTAGTGGGATAAGAGAAAAGTCTCCTCCACAGCAACTTTCTCAGCATTTCAAACAACAATCAGGGGTTGTCCTTGATTAAGGGAAGTCTTCCAGGCTTCAAGCAGTCATGATTTCTCTTCTGTTGTGGCCTCAGTTTGCACTGATCAAAACTGCAAAGGCATCTTGAAATGGAGAACAGCACTAAAAAAGTAGAAGGAAGGTATATAAATACAGTCTTGTTACAACATCTCAGGCTTTTTTTTTTTTTAAGATTTTTATTTATTTATTTGACACAGAGAGAGATCACAAGCAGGCAGAGAGGAGGAAGCAGGCTCCCTGCTGAGCAGAGCCTGATGTGGGCCTCGATCCCAGGACCCTGAGATCATGACCTGAGCCGAAGGCAGAGGCTTTAACCCACTGAGCCACCCGGGCACCCACGACATCTCAGGTTTAAAAACCATCCTCTTTGCTCTGAGGTCAGATGTTTAAAACAAACAACAAAATTGGTCAATCAGTGGAAAAGGGTAGCGTTAGAGGAAACCCATAGCCTGTAATATTAACACCAGATTATTAAAAAAGAACACGGGAGGGGGGGGTCCTGGCTTCCTCAGTCGGTGGAGCATAGGACTCTTGATTTTAGGGTTGTGAGTTTAACCCCTATGTTGTGTATGGAGAGTGCTTAAAAATAAGAAAAAAGAAATGAATACGAGGATGTGCTAAAATCCTACATTACCCCACTTAAGAATTTACATCCCAGGAAAACTGAGGTACAAAATCACAGTTGAAGACCTAGGCTGTAGTTATTTACCCTCCTGACACAGCCCATCAGTTGGCCTCAGCAGCCCCGAACATCTGAAATCAGCTCTATTCTGCTCTTCACCAATTTAGGGTCAAAGGTGCTCTTAAGAAGTCCAACAATTTCTGAAGGAAAGCAAGTCAAGTGACTTTTCAAACTAAATCAGGAAGGTCCAGCTGAACCCAGGCCAGATTTGGGTCTGTTTTGAATCTTAGTTCAGTTCCACACCAGGCAGCGCAGGAAGAGAAGGCCTACACAGTCCAAAACACACAAACCCTGCGTTTCCTGCCTTGCTTTGAACAGGTCATAACAATTAATGCTTGTGAGGAACAGTTGTGTACAAATTATACTGTGTGACACGCCTGTTGTTTATATTCAAATGAGGAATCCAACCCATTTTTATTATGTTTACAAATATTTCAAAATATATTTTGTTTTAAATCAATTTTATAACTTAGTGATCGGTTCTATACCTAATAAGTGCTTCTGTTCTTTTTTTTTTTTTTTTTTTAGGATTTTTCTCTATACTCAACTTGGGGATCGAACTTACAACCCCAAGATCAAGAATCCTATGCTCTACTGAGTCAGCCAGGCACCCCTAAGTGCTACTATTCTAACAAAGAAAGCCAAATTCCATCGATCATCTCCATACCAGATTTATAGAGATTTGAAACTGGGTTTTAATACCAGGATTAGCACTAGAACTTTGAAATACTTAGTTAGGAAATAGACTGTGAGTATTAATAATACAAATAAAAATAAATGGTCATTATTGGTATAGAATAATGTTATGAAGAGTACTTAGATTTTTTTTTTTTTTACCATTTAGAATTAAAGAAAGTCTGGCTCATTTTGTTCTCAGGTTCCAGATAACATACTGTGGAGAGTGCCTTTCATGCAGTCTGGTTTCTTCTATGTACCGGGCATTCAGCAATGGTGCTATGTCCCATGAGGCTTTTAAAAAAAAATCTGTGAAATGAAAGGGGAAATGTGTGAAGGGATGTAATACCCATGTAAGTATACATACACTCAGAAAGCATTCTGGTGAACTAATCCTATGTATTCACTTTTCTTTTCCCCTCAAAATTATGGTTGGTTCATTTCTTGCTTTTAAAATTTCCTCCTCTTCAGTCTTCCTTGTTTTTCTAATGCTGGTTGTATATAGCTACAGGTTTGAAAATATTTGCAGTTTGGGTCAAGCTTTTCCAAAGAAAACTCTAGCAACATGTCCCAAAGTGGGTGCCAAGAAATGGTGAAATGGTCCAATAGTATTGGAAAATCCAATATATTTTATCCCCACTGTGAAGACTAGCAGCGCTTGCTGGCCCATTATAACAATCTTGCAATTGAGTTAGCTGCTTATCTTGTCTTCCAACTATCTTGTCCACCACCTGACTCCAAACCTGTATTGGCAAGAAACATGGGGGGATTCCGCAAAAACACTTAAGCATAGCAACAATTAAAACATCAGATCATTAAAAACACAAAAAACAAAAAACATCAGATCATAAACAAAATGATGCCACTAGGCAGCTCCTGCTCCTTACTGGTTCAGACATTTGAAGAAATCTCTGTCCAGTCATTAGGTGATCTGACCTCCCAGCTACCTGAATAGGGACTTGAGTGGCCTCACACTACAAAGAAAACAAACTTCTGAAAACTAACTACACAAAGAGCAACACCACCAAATCCTGGGCAGGGGCAGGAGATGCAGGGGACAGGGAGAGAACCTCAAGCAGGCTCCACGCTCTGTGAGGAGCCCAATTCAGGGCTTGATCTCATGTCCCTGAGCTGAAATCAAGAGCCAAATCCCTAACGGACTGAGCCACCCATGCCCTCCTCAAATGTCCCTTTAACAACAAAAAATTATGAGAGTATGTCACATCACATCACACAAAAGTCTGGTCCTTTTTTTTTTTTTTTTTAAAGATTTTATTTATTTGACAGAGAGAAACACAGCCAGAGAGGGAACACAAGCAGGGGGAGTGAGAGAGGGAGAAGCAGGCTTCCCGTCGAGCAGGGAACCCGATGTGGTACTTGATCCCAAGTCTCCGGTATCATAACCTGAGCCGAAGGCAGTCGCTTAATCAACTGAGCCACCCAGGCACCCCAAAAGTCTGGTCCTTATACAGGAAAAAAAGCAGCCAATAAAAACTGTCTCTGAGAAAGCCCAAGTAATGGACTTAACAAAGACTTAAGTCAGCTATCATAAATACTTTCAAAGAACTGAACGTCTGAGAATGATATTTAACCAAATTGAGTATTTCAATAAAGAGATAGAAAATGATAAAGACTGGGGCGCCTGGGTGGCTCAGTTGGTTAAGCGACTGCCTTCGGCTCAGGTCATGATCCCGGAGACCTGGGATCGAGCCCCGCATCAGGCTCCCTGCTCAGCGGGAGGCCTGCTTCTCCCTCTCTCACTCCCCCTGCTTGTGTTCCCTCTCTAGCTGTGTTTCTCTCTGTGAAATAAATAAATAAAATCTTTAAAAAAAAAAAAAAGAAAATGATAAAGACAAAAACCCAACAGAAATCTGGAAGTGGAAAGTACAATAAACTGAACTGAAAAATTGTCCACAGGGCTCAACAGCAGGTTTAAACTGACAGAAGAAAGAATCAGTGGAACTGAGGACAGGTCAAGGCTGAGAGTATCTGGCTGGAGGAACAAAAAGAGAATTACGAAAAATGAACAGAGCCCCAGAGACATGTAGAAAAAAAATCTGAATAGTAGAGCAAACTTCCCCAAATTTGATTTTAAAAAATTAATCTGCACATCCATGAGGCACAAGGAGCTCCACGCATGCAAAATGGTACGATCCCTTTGGTGGTTTGGCAGTTTCTTACAAACCTAAACAGAGGCTGACCTCTCATCAAGGCCACCACACTCCCAGGTTTGTTTAATGGTCTTAGATATGGCCTATCCTGGAGAATGTTCTCTGTGTTCTTGAGAAGAATGTGTATTTTGTTGATATTGGGTGGAGTCTTCTACAGCTGTTCGTTAGTCTAGTTAGTTTATAGTGGAGTTCAAGTCTTCTGATTTCTTCTTGCCTTTCCTCCTTCTATCCCTTTTATCATTATGAAATGTCTCTCTTTGTTTCGAATAATTTTTGTCCTAAAGTCTATTCTGTCAGCTCTTGGTATAATTACTCTAGTTCTTTTGGGGTATTTGTTTGCATGGCGTATCTATTTGCATTCTTTTACTGCAACTAATTGTGTCTCTAAATCTAAACCATGTCTCTTAGAGATATCCTGTAGTTGGATCACTTTTTAAAAATCGGTTTTGCCCATCTCTGCCTTGTGATTGGAAATCTTCATCCACTTCCATGTAATCTGAGTTTGCTATGTGACCCCAACACACCTCCGAGCCTTCCTCACCCAGAATGTACCACAGGACTTAGAGAAAGTCCTTCCCTTGAACACTGATGCCTTTCTTGAAAGAGAAGACTTCCATGTGGACCCCACCATGAATATTTTTAAGTAGGAAAGCACAACTTAAGAAGAAATGGAAGAAGAAAAGAATTCCACCATGTGAAGAAAACAGGGAAAGCCAAGACCTAAAGGCCACGGTTCTTAACAGGTGGCTTTTTAAAATCAAAACCAAGAAGAGCAAGAATACTGAGTTTTACAAATACTGAAAGCGAACTCTGATCTTTTCTAATTCTGGTAGTAAGGAGAGCTGGCCAAGAAAGGGAACAGCAAGAAAAGCATGGAACACACCTGAGGCAACAATACCGTCTCTAGAAGTGTTCCAACATAAAATGAGCAATTCCAGCTGGTCAGGACTAGGGTGCAACCGAGTACTCACTGGAGGGGGAGGACAGACAGAATGTCCCCAGGGACAGTGAAGAGGAGGCAGCAAGGAAAATTTGATAAGCACACAGACACAAGGTAACCGATTAAGCTGACCTATGAATCCCAGACTTGGGAAAGAAAGAACAAGCTCTATTTTTGCTACAGAATCTTCAAAAGATTCAGGGAAATGGTAGCACAGATCCCAGAGGGGATGAGAGTGTTTGAAACAAAAATAAAACGGTATTGACATACAGCTATTTAAAAGCAGTTGGGTCTCTACCCTGAAACCTGGCCACACCCCAAGATTTAGTCCCTGCAGGCTGGGGCACACCAGGCACAGCAGAAAGCAGGGTTTCCAAACAGGAAACAGTGGAAGCGAGTGAACCCAAAGACAAAAGGTACTGAAATCTCCTTCCCTACAGCCAAGCCAATGCAGGAGTGTATTCGGTAGGGAATCCAACCAGGCCAAGACTTAAATGTTACTTAAATTACAAATTTCTCCAAATGTTCAAGGAAACAGAAGGGAGAAGAAAAATAATATCCTCAGAGACAGAAGAGAAAATATCGCATGTGATCAATCAGTAAGACTCTATGACCGGAAAAAAGGCAAAACAATTCTCCCATCCCACATGCTCTTGTGTAATGTGACCTTGACATTCTCCAATCAAGAAGTAGTCATTTCTTTGCCCTTGAATTTGGAAACCTTATGACTATGCTGACCAGACTGGCAGAGGGATGTGATGTGGCCACTAAGGCTGGGTCATGGAAAAAACGAAGCCACTTCCAACAGGTTTTCTTAGAAAATCTGCTCTCCAGAGGCTTCCTTTCAGAACCAATTTCCATGTTGTACTAAGCCAGAGAGTCTAGATACCCAAGCCAACAGTCCCAGGTGGACCTGACCTTCGTTCACCCCAGCTCAGGTGCCGGACATATAAGTAAAGAAGCTACCAGATGACACCAGCCCATGGTCACTCAAGTCTTCTCTGAATTCCTGGCCCACAGAATGTGTGAGCAAAAAATAAAATGGAAATGTTCATGTTACTACATTTGGGGAGGTTGGAGCAGGGACTCCAACAAATCAGAAACTACATGAACAGAACACTTAGCAAATAAAAAAGAGCTCTTAAAAATTAATGACATGAGGGCACCTGGGTGGCTCTGTTGGTTAAGCAACTGCCTTCAGCTCAGGATGTGATCCCAGAGTCCCGGGATTGAGTCCTGCATCAGGCTCCCTCTGACCTTCTCCCCTCTCTTTCTCTCTCTCATACAAATAAATAAATAAATAAAATCTTAAAAAAAAATTAACAACACGATAGGAAAAGCCGCAAAACTCAATGGCAGTGTTGGAAAAGAAAGCTAAGGAAAACGCTCAGGGAGTTAGGCAAATAGGCAAACCAACTGATGGGGAAACTGAAGGGAAAAAAAAAAGATGTAATTCAGAGAACGAGACAGACCAGGAGATCCATTCTCTGAATGAATAACAAGACCTCCAAAAAGACAATATAGAAAAAACGGAAGGAAGTAATCAATTAATTAAATGGTTGAAGATTATTTCTCAAGAAGAAGGAATAGCTTCCAGATTAACGTTCCTTGGAATACCGATATAATGTGTGAAAACAGATCCACACCAAGACACATTCCTGAAACATGAAATGTTGGAATAGCAGTAAATAGAATATCACATAGATCTCCAAAGGGGAAAAATTAGCCCCACAGACAGGATTCAGAAAATGAAGATAATGGCAACAGCATCAACAATGCTGAAGGAGGGGCGCCTGGGTGGCTCAGTTGGTTAAGCGACTGCCTTCGGCTCAGGTCATGATCCCGGAGACCCGGGATCGAGTCCCACATCGGGCTCCCTGCTCGGCGGGAAGCCTGCTTCTCCCTCTCTCACTCCCCCTGCTTGTGTTCCCTCTCTGGCTGTGTTTCTCTCTGTCAAATAAATAAAATCTTTAAGACAAACAAACAAAAAAAACAATGCTGAAGGAAAGTGAATTCTAGAGGAGAATATTCATTGAATCACATGCATTACTAAGTCAGTTAAGGGTAAAATAAAAACATTTTACATCTTAAGACAGGGGAGGTCTCAAAATATTTACCTTTACGCACTTTATCTCAGGAAGCTACTAGAGGATGAATTCCATCAAAACTAAAGTACAGGGGTGCCTGATTGGCATAGAGCCACTCCACAGAGCATGATTCTTAATCTCAGGGTTAGAAGTGGACACCCACTTTGGGGGGAGAATCTACACTAAGAACAAAACAAAACAACTAAGTATAAACTAAGAAAGGGGAAAACGTAAGAATCAAAAAGATACATCCCAGGATGACAGTAAAGGAACATCCCAGACTGTATGACAGGCCAACAGAAGACCATAGCAGGCTGGGGCAGGTAACAAGGGTCCAGGAGAGGGGGGCTCTGTCGGGTCAGGGGTGAAGTGACCGACTCTTGATTTCAGTTCAGGTCATGGTCTCAGGGTTGTGAGGTCAAGCCCTGAGTCAACCCCATGCTTAGTAAGGAGTCTGCGGGAGATTCTTGCCCTCGCCCTCTTTCATTCCTAAAAAAAAAAAAAAAAAGAAGGCCCTAAGAAACACGTCTTCAAGATGAAACTGATGGAATAACTGATGGGAATAAGCATATTGAAAACCAATTTAAACAACCAGCAGGGCTTGGGCTGTGAATTTATAACTACATTGAGAAAAGCAAATGTGGGAGGGTTGGCGTGATAATTACTGCCTCCAAAGAAACCAGAGACATGCAGTGATGAAAAAAGCCGTCACTGTGCTCTGTGGCTTAGCTCTGAAGAGCACGGGTCTTACTAATGTAAACACAGTTTCCAAATCAAGATTCACTGAAACCTTGTTAGGATAGAGCAAGGGGAGAGATGGTTGTTGGAAGAAATGGGTTACGTGCTTTGCCCAGCATCGCATAACGACCCACAGGAGAGGCTCTAAGTGTGTTGCTGCTCCAAGCAAAAGGCTTCTGTCTAATTTAAATCACCACCTCTCATCTTCAACAGCTCACCATGGTAAGGATGGGACAGAAGAAGGGAGGTGGGGGGCTGTTTTTGCAAATATAAGTACATGAGGAGATTCGTGCAAGAAGTCTAAAACCCAGTGATTATTGAATCTAGCTTTAGGTCTGGAATATGTCAGGACACAGAGGACCTTATAATAACTAAGAGCTAGATGGAACTAGCCCAAGCCTCGGTATTGTAAATAAACTGATGCCAAAAGATGACATTCATCCCAATAACACATTTACTAGTTTTCATGAATTTCACTACACAGAGAAGGAATAAAAAAACAAAGAAACAAGCTACCCGTGGCTCAGGCTATATTTTCCTAAAGTCTTTTCATATACATAAATACAGATCCCTAAGAACAATCAGGATTTTCCTGTTCGGCCTCTAATTACTCTCAAGACTCCTGGACAAGGGGCAAGATAAAGAGGGCTCTGCACTGGCTAGCTCTGCTACCCTTGGGTAAGGTCAGTGAGGACAGGTGAGTCAGCTGAAAAACACGGAAGGGGGCGTTTCAGAAAAGTCAACTCTTTTCTCCACCATTTCCACCAGTCACTCTGGCTTAAGTCCAAACAGAACTATTACGTGCAAGAATAATTCCCTCGACCTACTGCCTGTTGTTTCATTTTTAATGGTGGATTTTTTTTTCTTAAAAATAAAATACCTGGGCGCCTGGGTGGCTCAGTGGGTTAAAGCCCCTGCCTTCGGCTGGGGTCATGATCTCAGGGTCCTGGGATCGAGGCCCGTGTCAGGCTCTTTGCTCGGCGGGGAGCCTGCTTCCTCCTCTCTCTCTGCCTGCCACTCTGCCTACTTGTGATCTCTCTCTCCCCGTCAAATAAATAAAATCTTAAAATAAATAAAATAAAATAATAAAATAAAATAAAATATAAAAAATAAAATAGAAAATAAAATAAAATAAAATAGAATGCCTGCGCACGCACACAAGTGCACACAGCCACACAGGTGTGCGTAAACAAACAGCTGGATGGCTAAGTCAGGATCCACAACCCTTGGCCTTTCTGCAGCAGGAAGACGCCTGAAGACTCTGCGACTCAAGGTCACAGATGCCCCAGGACTATCATTCTGTGACCCAGAGGCAGCTGTGACAGGAGCAAAACACCCACTATTGAGACTGATGCTAAAGATGTCCAAGTCTGTCAGAGGATCTGCAGGCACAGTACCCTGAGACTCGGAGGGAAGGAACAGGAAGTGGATAAGATCTCAAGGCTACTTCCTGCCACCCCGGGCGTCGTCGTTTCTACCACCTGTGTGTCTCCATGGCCTTGCCTCATCGAGGGGAACCTGACCGGTGGCCTGGCTGCTGTCCGTGAGTCACTGCGTCAAGGTGCCAAGATTTTCTGAGGTGTCGCTTTAATGCACCAGCTCCTGACACCCCAACAGAGTCTGCTCCTCCAGACCAGCCAGGAGAAGCTCTTGGGGTCCCCAAAACTTAGGGCAGTGGTTAAAAACACTGAGCTCCATAGTTTCGGTCACTGTCTCCCAGAGTTCATCCCAGAGTTTTCTTGGGTTCCAGCCACGGAAACATGGGCGACAGGGAAAACCTTCTAGGACTGGCACTGGACCCCGTTTCCTGTGCCCTTTGGAAAAGGGGCTTTCCACATGAAATAAGATATTACAACTAAAGCCAGATGGTTGACTGAGGGAGGAGAGGGCTGAAAGCACGTCTCCCTCCTCCAAAACCCCCCCACATTCCGGGGCCAGGCACAGAATGTGCCACAGAGAGGCCCTCAGTCATGTTTGTTGAATGAATACAAGTCTCTTTCAAAGGGAGCCCATGTTCCTCTACTAAAAAATTTAATTAACATCTCTCCTCTCTCCCCACTGAAGAGTTGTTTCTAGTTCTCTACACCTGCCCTGTGGGTACTGGGGCTCAGGAAACCCACATGAAAAACGTCACTTGCCAGCTTTCAAGGAGGGGCAAATCGTAGACCCTTCCTCGTTCTTGGCACTCTGGGGGAAGTATGTGCTTTTCAAAACAATGTGCATTTATAACTCGGACTAAAATAAAGACTACCTTTTTTCTAAAATGTTAAAGGTAGTGATAAAATTAAGAGCGATAGAGACAAATGGATTGGTTCTTAAACATTACCAATAAATATCAGTATTTTAAAGCTCAGTAAGCAGAGTGGATATTGGAATTCCATCTCTCCCATTTCTATCTTCTTTTTACAATTCCATTAGCTGTTATGAAAACGTATTTAATAATTACGTAAAAACTCAAAGTACGTAGTAGAATTAATGGAAGTTTCTCAATGACCTGCTCCTGATTTTAAATTAGATGAAATTAAATAAAACTAGGTTTCATCTGTGTAGTCACCTGTAAGAGAGGAAAGAAGGAAAGAAGGAAAGAAGGAAAGGAAGGGAAGAGAGATCTCTCTGTGCCTGAATTATCGGGATGAAAAATTTTTTTTTTTTCATTTATTCGTCCTACTCAATGCATTTCCTTCATTGCTGGAAACAGCACTGCTGTGTCCCCCCGCAGCTTTCCTGGCGGCACAACCAGGGACTGCTGTAGCTAACGCCATTCCTACCTACAGGCTTGGCAGGCAAGATGCACTAGACCCACATTTCTGCCACAGAACTGAAAGCTCTAGGTCCAGCAAGAGGAAAAGAAAGGCTCCAAGAAAGCTTCCTCGATTACAGCTGACCTAAATCACCAAGATGGGTAGGATTTACACAGGAGGTAAAAGGACAGAAAAGCTCTGTCCTGCCCCAGACAGCACCTCATCCATCCAGTGAACTTTGCTCAGTAATCATGAAAATGCTCAAACCATCCCTGGAACGGCAGGAAGTCAGGAAGAGCCAAGACAGAAACTGTTCTGGAAACTTCCTTTGTAAATCTAAGGTAGACAGTGAGACTAGACTTGACCTGTGGTTTATTCTCCGAACGCCGCCTTTTTCTTGCCTACCGCCTTAGACATATGTGCACACATCCTCAATGTTGGGGACCAAAGACCATTGTTCTTCATGTGGGGCTCTCTAGAATATCTAATGATAGCTCGTGAGGGCAGAAGACCCAATAACTGGCCCGGCCAGTCCTTTTCCTAAGAAGCTCCCACATTTCATTAATGGAGTCAAAAAAAAGGGAGGTGGGGGACACACCAGCAGCACCGGACACAATGCCACAAAACATTCCAGGGGACTTACTCTGGGCCACTTCTCTTCCCTCGTCAAGAGGTCTGTGTCCTTCAGCCATCGGAGTGGGGCCTTTGGCTGAAGCAGCAGGGCTTGCAGACCCTGCCTCCAAGCTCAGTACTAAGGCAAACACAGAAATAAGGAAATGTAGTATAAAGGTGGTCACTTCAAACAGGATTCTAGAATTATGTGCCCTTCAGACCAACATTTGTGTTTTCCACAGCAAAAAATGTCCCACTGATCCCATCCTTGTTAGTACCCATGTTTTCTTGATATCCTGAATCCTCTTCAAATTTATGTTTCAGTGCTAGAAATATACATGGGGGCGCCTGGATGGCTCAGTCAATTAAGCGGCTGACTCTTGGTTCTAGCTCAGGTCATGATCTCAGGGTCCGGAGATCAAGCCACGCGCTCAGCACAGAGACTACTGGAGTTCTCTCCCTCTCCCTCTCTGCTCACATGCTCTCGCTCTCTAAATATATATAAAATTTTTTTTTAAAAAAGAAAGGAAACACATGGATTTACGAGTTTTATACACTCCCTTGAGAGCCAAAAGAATGCCCCTAAGCCAAGCATTTCTTACTGCCTATGCAGCTTTCTTTTATCTTGTTTCCTTAATGCATGAGCAATGGCTAAACTTTGAAATGGGAAAAAATTGTCCTCTAAGGCAATAGAGTTTATTTGTAGAGGCGGACCTTTGTAGACTTGAATGAAATATATCTACTTCTGCACATGCACACATACAGTTTTATTTCATCTTTTAAAAGATTTTATTTATTTATGTGACAGACAGCAAGAGAGCACTAAAGCAGGGGGAGCAGAAGAGGGAGAAGGAGAAGCACACACTCTGCTGAGCAGAAAGCCCAACGTGGGGCTTGATCCCAGGACCCTGGGATCATGACCTGAGCCAAAGGCAGACACTTAACTGACTGAGCCACCCAGGTGCCTTGCTTTTTTCTTTTCATTTTTTTTTTTAAGAAATCTTCAACCTCATTACCACTGCAGGCCAAAAGTGAGTATAAATGATCTATTGTTCACTTCAAAATTCCAGACTCAAAGGGTAATAAACTTCTTCCTTTCCTTTTTTTTTTTTTTTTTAAATCTAATACTAAGTGGTTTAGAATACTAAGGAGAGTATCACAGTTGTATAGAAACAAAATTTTAGATGTGAAAGGTACTTTCAAGTTTCTTTTGTCTGCTCTTAATTTTGAAGCTGACAATACTAGGGCACAGAGGTCATACGGATGGCTAGGCCACTTGTCTGCAATCATTCCTTAGCAGAGCGAGCTTAACAACCCTCCTTGCTCCTATCCCACTGCTCGTCACACAGCCCATAGGTCCTGACTTTCCTGAACAACCCCAGTTTTAAATATTCCAGGCTTTAAAGGTTTCCTATGTCTCAGCAATTCTAACCCAACATACCAGATTCCTTTTGTTTTTAAAGGAAGTCCTAAAATTCCAGGCCATAGCATGTGTCCGGATTTTTGGCTGGCTAATCATAACCGTCAGAGTAGATTTTCTTTTAATTATGCAAAAAAGTATAAAGCTAACCATGAGCAAGAACAAGTACTCTTTTAACATATTAAAATCCAGCTCAGCCTCTTGCAATGTGGTCCCTTTCCCAAACCACCGTCAGTGAGATCAAGCCTCGCCGGCTAGTGGGGACCACAGAGGAAGAGAGCAGTGTGAACAGAAGAGACGATAAATCCTATGTCGTGTTCTAATGTAGCATTCCACAAGCCACCTCATCTCTCCGAGCTTGGTTTCTTCATCAGAAAAGCAGAGCTCGTATTACCCTCCGTGTTGGGATGAGGGTGATTTTAAAACCCTCCCAAGCACCTGGCAGAGAGACTGGCATGCAGAAGTTGTTGGATAAAGAAACAGGTGTCATCGCCATCATCTCCCACTTCAGCGCTGAATTCCACATGATCCTGTCTCTGAGCCGTCCCAAGCATGTTCCCAGTGAGCTCCGGGTAACATGAGCTGGTCTCAGGCTCCGCCCACTCCCTCCGCTCACACCGTTCCCCGGGCCTACCACACAAGCTCATTCAACTTGACAAAGATGAAAGAAAGAAAAGCAGAGTCTAAGTTGTTCAAAGTCTCTTCCTTCCCTCAAAGCAAGGTGCAGCAGGACTGTGGGTGCTTTTGTTAAATATGACTTCCAGGTGAGGAAACTCGAGTACGGTATAAGAAGCTCCCGGTTAGGGTGTGCGGGGTGCAGACCGTGACCTCTGTGCACCGGGTCAGGTTGGCCAGAATGAGGATCAAACCACCGGCCGCGTGCTAGATGGCGCTCATCCTGTCTTCAGGACTGACCTTACCTGTCTGCACTTGGGGCTCCTCACCTGTGCATGAGGGTAGCTGGGTTCGGTCAGGGGTCCCGAACTCCCGACTCATATAGCCCTCTGCTGCTCAATGGACAGATGATGGACAGGGGCAGGGGAGGCTGAGCCCTGGCCGGGCTGATTGTGCGGAGTGGAGGACAAGAGGGAGCACCCTGCTGCAAAGACAAAAATACTAATCAGCCTGTATGTACACAGGTCAGAGGACTGACTTTCTTATGTATCAGCTACCGAAAATGACAGCCACTCCACCTACTAGGTGTTTGCTACTATAGGGGTTTCCTTTTTAATTTTTTTATTTCCTTAAAAGCAGGTATTAAAATTGATGGTGCTTTCACAGTGGGAGTTATTGCTGGATTAAGGAGATTGTTCAGGTGAAGAGTTAGCAAGAACTTGCACCAAGCATTTTACATACATTGTCTCAATTCTCACAACCCTAAAAGTAGTTACTTTCCCTCTCACATCACAGTCGAGGAAACTGAGGCTTTAGGCTGCTTTGAATTGGGTCATTTGCCCCCGGTTACCAGCAGGGAAGAGGTAGGAGGGGGTTCAGCCCAAGGCTGAGACCACAGAGGGTAGAAGGATCAGAGCAGTCTCACTTTCTGGCCAGAAACACTGGGTCTGGTTATTAACAGCTTCACATCACACCTTGCCCTGCTTCCTAAACTTTCCACGGAGCCCCAGAACCTTCCAAATATTCCTGTGGGTGTGAATATGACAAAGTCTCCTCCTGAGGACTTCAGTCCTAAGATACAGGGACCCATTTGTGATGTGAGACCTAACCATTCCCTTAAAATGGATGCATAAACTTGAGTGGCAAACTTGAGCCAACATTTTCATTGTATCTAAGATTACATTTAGGTATATATGTTGAATTTGAAAGTACTGCCAAAGCCAGGAATGAAGGAATTCTCTATGTAATGACACGGAGAAATAGGTTTTTGAGATGAAATACCATCCACAGAGGAGCTGCCCTTTAGCGTGTATAGAATGAACCCATAATAAAACAACGCTCCAAACACACTATCAATGGGTACTAGAAAAATTTGAGAAGCACAGACATACCCAAAACTATTCTGTGGTCATCTTTTTGTTTGGGGTCGGGCATTTATTCAAGCACTTTTGAAATGTTTAAGTTTTTAATTACTTCAAGAAGTCTTTCAAAATTGCAAAGTGAGATAAAATGGCTCCAGTCCTCCGACACAAGGTCCAGGTAGGTATGCTGGCATAGCACTATAGTTAAGAGAATTTCCCAACAAACAAAAAGCCACTTCCAGTTTCAGTCCAGTCACACATCATTTTCAAGTTCTCTTCTAATGCCCGTCCAGGGATGCTCCTGACTTACATTTGTGCATAGATGTAATAGCAGCTGGGATTCAATTTTCTGTTCTGTTTATTTCTATTAATGGACATCAAAGAGTCTTTATTGTTTTTTTGTCACAGTTAGTATGCATCTCATGATTGGGTATTAAGGGTATTTCCAAGTTATATTGTTATAAACATGATCTAGGAAGCCTTCTGAAGATACACATAATTTGTTTTCTCTTGGCTTTATAAAGGATTTCCAGGAGTATGATTCTTGAATCAAAACTTACAAATTTCTATGGCTCTTGACTGCCTTCCAAATGGACTACACTCATACCACCAAGCAGTAATATCTGAGCACCATTTTCTCTACATTTACTATAACACTGTGTTAATTGTGTATCACATAATCCATTGTATAATTATCTTTGTCATTATCGCAACTGTTTAATGGTATATCACTGAGGTTTCATTTTGTATTTCTTTGATTACCAGTTGCTCAATATTTTCTCAAGTATGTTTACATGAGAGGAGGGCTCAGTAACAATGATTTTAGCTCTGGAATCAGACGGCTCAGCTCAAAAACCAGGCACCATCACCTACCAACTCAGACTTCTGTATGCCCTTAGCTTCAAGCTTAGGCTTCTTTGCTGGTAAAAATACTAATAAATAATAACAACAATAATTTTAGGCAATTTGATTGGATCAGGGTAATGTGTGCCTTACAGTTTTTATAAAGAATAAATGAGCTAACCTGTCATCTGCTTACACTGTATGTGACACATGTGCCCATTTATTCACTGATATTATTTATATTTCTCTTATCTGGACATTGTTCAGATCTTTAGTTCATGCATCGAGGGAACTTTTTTCAAACCTCCGCAATCAGCAACTCTACTTCAAGTTTACTAACAACCCCCCGAATGCACTCAATTTAATTTCACATCTGGTAGCTATTATACAAAACAGAATCCTAGGTTCTGGGTTTGGGCTGGGGGGAGGCAAGTACAATCATACATAATGCATCTTCCTGATCTCAAGGAATCCACACATGGTTATTTGCTGAGCCTTCTGGGGGAAATTATAGGCTCGATCAATACAGATAAAAACTATTTGGGGAGCAAGGCATCCATTGTAGTGCTGAGAGGATAAGAGAAAGCATCTAGCCAGACTGGTCACAAAGGACAGCTCTGAGGGTGCCCTGGGGGCGGGGGAGGTTAACAGGGACTCCCTTCCTGGGATGACCACACTCCAGCGGGAGCCACTAGCCAGGTGTTTTGTTAATCAGCAGCCCTCCCGAGTGAACTGAATGACTTTGATTAGCATAACATGAGGAAAATAAACAAAGATGAGATCAGGGTGCTCCAACTTTGGGGACAGAAAAGAGGCATCCTAGAGGCCTGTCAGGCACAAACATCTAAAGGACAAATGCGCCATAGCAAATCGAATAGCCTAGGACTGTGCCTTAGGGGCATTCCTGGGTCCAGCCGCTGATTGCAGAAAATTCGTGGTTACTTGATTCCAACTCGTGATCACCATCATGCTGCCACCCCAAGGGAACCTTCCGTGACAGAGGCATCCAGAGCCCCGTGACAGGGCAGCGGTGACTCAAGACTTGCTTTTTAACCCTCACCTTTACCTGCAGAGATGTAGCCCTCCCCAATCTGCTTCCCCAAGACATCCAGGCGGCTTGGGGCGGATCTCTGTTCAGAGGGCGAAGGTGGCCAGTGAAGGAAAGAATGACAACCACAAGCCTACCTTGAAATGACATTTACCTGTCCCAGGACAGAGCACTCACCATAAGACCCCCAGAAGTTTCTTTTTTCTTTCTTTTTAAAGCACTTAACATGGATTATTCAAAGGAAGTTTAAGGTACTCGTTTCAATAGAAACAAGACACACATACATTCTATATTCATTACTTTTCAGAGTAGGAGCTCTAGTAGCAATTTTATTTTCCATGAATGAATAGCAGGTGCACACCATGGGGGAAGATGTAGTTTTATACATTACAAAAAAATCTAGTTCTCGAATTGTTGTAGGGAGAGGGGGACACTTTGATTCGGTTTGTAATGATAAGCTTATAAATTTTTTAGTGCAAATTTGAGGACCTGCGTAGCCTAAGGGCAGCCATGACAGGTTCTGTAACCCCCCTGGTGACTTGGGCCTCTACTTATCTATAACCCCCTGGTGGTTTAGGCCTTTACAAGGCCTGTGTCGGGCTTATCGGGACAAGCAGGATTAGGGTGCTGCATCTTGCTTCCGTTCTTGGAATTTTATCTTACCTAACCAGGTTACGGGCATTTGACTTGTGAACTGTGGGAAACTGCAAGAACTGCGGAAAATTACTGTGTGACTCATGCTTGCTGTTTGAAATGCATATAAACCCCTAGACCCTTGCATTCAGGGTCCTTGCTGAAACCCGCTGCGCCGGGCAGATGCTTGGACCCTAGCTAGCTGGAAATAAACCTCGCTGTGTGATCTGCATTATCCTGAGCGTCCTTGGTTTCTCTTTGGGGAGGCAGTCAACATCGGACTTTAACACAAACACCAAGAGTAAAAGCTTTTGAGTAACTCTCATCTAGATATGTATATTTCTTTTAAAATTCTATGTACCACTGTACTAATAGACATTAAAAAAATGGGGAAAAGAGGAAATAAATCGTTATTATAATCACTTATGGTACAAATACAAATAGTTACATTTCTAATGAAAGCAAGAGGTTAAATATGCTTCATGTTTTTGAAAAAGATATTATTTATTCATTTGAGAGAAAGAGAAAGAGAACAAGCAGGGGGGAGAGCAGACGGAGAAGCAGACTCCTCGCTGAGCAGAGAGCCCGCTGTCTGAGCCACGCAGGTGCCCCTAAATAACACTTTATATTTGAAAACTCTTGGTTTATTAATTGTCTTGTTCTAGAGCCCTGTAAAGTACTGCTTCCAAGTTTCCTGTAGTCCAACATTTTGTTTTAACAGCTGTCTGGGTGACACAGACCCACCGAGGAAGAGGTGAGCATCCTCGACTCTGCTACCTAAATCTTGATACCTACTTTCCAAGGCGGGAGGCCTGCTTCTCCCTCTCCCACTCCCCCTGCTTGTGTTCCCTCTCTGGTTGGGTTTCTCTCTGTCAAATAAGTAAAATCTTTAAAAAAACAAAAACAAAAACATTTTTATGACTCTAACAAATGGATTCAAAACCCACTGATACTCTTCACTTCAAAAATAGTGTCAGACAATTCTTTTTCCAAGTTCTTGAAGGTTTTTGGTTATTTAAAAGCGTTTTGGGGCGCCTGGGTGGCTCAGTAATTAGGCGTCTGCCTTCAGGTCAGGTCATGATCCCCGAGTTGAGTCCCAGTTCTAGGATCGAGCCCTGCATCAGACTCTGTACTCAGGGGAGCCTGCTTCTTCCTCTCTCTGCCCCTGTGTGTTCCCTCTCTCGCTGTTTCTGTCAAATAAATAACATCTTTTAACTAAGTTTTGCTCAGTCACAGATCTACCGTATTTCTTGGCAAGACATTTACTAACAGTGAAAAGATTTCCAAACAGCCCTTTTCAAAATGCATCTCGGTAGCATAAATGCTTCGGAAAAGCAGTCACCCCTCTCACTGTGAAAATGTCAGTGACCCTGGATTGTTCCTGGTGTACCCACTTTCCCCAGCACCTTGGTAGGTTCAACGACCTAGAAACTCCCCAAAAAGTGACCAGAAGTGTTTGCAGCCCAATCTCTAGGCATGCCCCTCCCCCCCCAGAGGACAGTGGGTGGGGCGGAAAGCGCCAACCCTCTAATTACTGGTTCTTCCGGACCACCCCATCCCGAGGCTCCTTGGGCGCCCCCCTCTACAACCCAGCCACCTCATTAGCATAAACAGGTGTGGCAAAGAGCTCTTTAGATGAATAACAAAAGACATTCTTAGCATCCCAACCCCTCAGGAAATTTCAGGGGCATCAGAGCCCAGATAAGAAGCCTGAGACAAAGATCAAACAGGGCTGAGCATAAGGGTAATTATCATTCATAATCCAACACAGTGTTTGGCACTAGAAAATGCTTGATGAATACAGGCTGACTGAAGTAGCTGACTTCTGGAAAACTCCAAACTCAGCAGATGGTTTTGGCCTCCTCCTTTGCAGAGCTCCATTTGGAGGCACCTAATCCATCCTCTTCCTCCCTTTCTCCATCAAAGACCATCCCTCTAATGGAATTCAGTCTCTTTCACATTTGAAACCATGCTCGGTCCTGGATTTCTCACCCCCACATGATCATGATCGGCTTCTCCCTCTCCATCAGAAATTGCCAGGAGCATTAGAATTTGTTCATGTCTCTTCAGGCTCAAATGGAAAAGTAAAGAAAGGAAACCACAGACCCCACATTTCCTCCCTATTCCACAGTCCGTTTCGTTTCTGGGTCACTGTACCCAGAGGCTCCTCCTCCTCCAAATACAGTGGTCTTTTTCTCCAGGCCAGCCCTCTTCTCTTCTCATCCCACACCCCTCCTCAGATGATCTTTTGTGTATGAATGACTATTTCCATGCAACGGCTCCCAACATGGACTTCCTTCTCTTTCAAGAGTTCCAGATGCCAGTTCCTTGGGTCTCCAGTTGGGTGTCTGAGGAGCAAAACCTATCCCAACGAATCACCTTCCCTCCCTCACCCCGGGGTTCTTCAACACCATGAATGGTCTTAGCACCCCATCCCACTCAGCTATTTATGCCAGAAACTTCCAAAACATCTGCCATATCACCCTGTCCATCCAACACATCCAAATAATCACCACTTTTATATTGACTTGAGCTACAAACTCAACCTCTCTCCCTTTCGCTCCTTCCCCCACGGCCTGTCTCAGGCTTCCATTCAGCACCACCACGCCATGTCCCCATACCCCCATGTCCCGGGACAGCAAATGCCTTTGCACTTTGCCCACGCACCAACCCCGGCCTGCCCCTCTCCGGGCTATGTGTGCAAAGTGACAGGCTGAGGGACTGAGGCCTTTGGTCTGGCCTAGGTGGGACAAAGTAGTCCATCTTTTCCAGTCTGCACGAAGGCACCACAGATACCCAGACCTACCCTGCAAACCATTCTCCACACAGCAGTGATGATGATCTTTTCAAAAACCCAAACTTAAACGCTCATCTTGTCTCCCATTTTACATCCTTCAAAAGGTTCCCATTACCTTTCCATTGAAATCCAAAGTGCCGAAAGTGACCTGAGAGGCCTCACCCCAGAGCCATATTCCTGCTTTGGTCTCAAGCCTTCCAACATGGAACTCAGGCCCCTAATTCACCTGACTACTCCCTATTCATTTTTCAGGTCTTATTTTAAATATCACTTCCTAGGGACACCTATCCTGAGTAATCCCCTCCCCTAGTTGAGGTCCTCAGGTTAAATACAACATCTTGGGCTTTTCTGGAGTCCCACGGACAACTGGGGCATTCGTGATCTCAGGGTCCGGAGACATAAAAGGAGAAAAATGAAAACCACTCTAGAGTTCCTTCTTAGCTTCCACTATTTTAATGTTTAGAAATTGAACAACCACATCAAAAACCTGAAATTTCGGGGCGCCTGGGTGGCTCAGTTGGTTAAGCTACTGCCTTCAGCTCAGGCTATGATCCCAGAGTCCCGGGTTCAAGCCCCACATCAGGCTCCCTGTTCTGTGGGAGGCCTGCTTCTCCCTCTCTCACTCCCCCTCTCTGGCTGTGTTTCTCTCTGTCAAATAGATAAATAAAATCTTTAAAACAAACAAACAAACCTGAAATTTCCTTGGAGATAAATGCTGGCGATTAAACACATGGGGCCGTGTACATAAAGAACACTAGTTTAGCCACCCCTATTATAAAAATATTTTAAAATGTAGATGTTTGTACATTAGATAGCTTCTCTAGTCACTAGAAGTTTAAAAGTTAATTATATTTACATTTGAGTTCATAAAAGTCCAGAGCATTTTAAATGTTGGCTCATTCTTTTCCCAAACAGGTGACTCCGTCCTCTAGGGGACACTTGGCCATATCTGTACGCATCTGGGTTGTTGTAACTGTAGGGAGGCGACGACTGGCATTTACTGGGTAGGACCAGGATGCTGAGACACCGGACAATTTCCACAACAAAAGTTTAACTGGCCCAAAATATCAAGAGGTAGCATTTGCCACAGATGGGCGGCAAGGAAATGAGACAAGCGTAAGCGTTGCATCCGGTCAAAGCCAACGCGGTTCAGAATACAGACAGTCCCCAGGAGAAAAACGTCTGATTTATATCAAGTCATTTGGGAACTCCTCCTTTTAAGTCAGAGAGTTAGGCATTCGGCATCCTGAACTAGAACCATGAATAAATTTTCATTAGAATGACCCTGAGCAGCAGTGACACAATTCCTTGGTTGGCCCATAAAAGACTGCTTTATGCTGTCGAAGTACTGACTCCTTCTATAGGGAACAGGAATTGAGAATCAGAAGAAATTTGCAACAGCATTAATCTCGGTTTCCCACCACCTCCCTTCATGACAAGTGCACAATATCTACATCTTAGGTCAGAATTTTTCATTTCCCTCCAGAAAGCAATCACCAAGTATAGAAGTATCTAAGACAGATCTGAAAATGAAAGATGCATGAACCGAATCTGATTGGTTTTTGTATTTTAAAAAAGAGAAAGAGTCAATATTTAAATCAGATTTTACTTTTAAAAAGATTTCTCAGCTGTATGGGGGAGGGGAGAAAATCTAGACACCCTGGGTCAGAATCCCTGCACGATTATGGGGAGGGAATGGCCGCACCCACAGATTGCTTTAGCAGGTCGTCCGTAGGTCACCTGTGCCCAATCAAGCCCCTCTTAGGTCCCCCACCTGTTCAGTCCCTCTAACACATAGCTGATTTTGTAGATCATTGATAATTCTCAAGGGCATTTTTCTTAATTATAGCAACTAAGTTACAAATGGAAAAAAAAAACTTGTGGTTGGAAGTGGTCTTATAATCAGTTAGGGATTAATTATAATTAATGAAGGAAGAAATCCACTAGAGATTTGGGGCCCAGGCTAAGGAGGTCCTTCCCAGGACCAGTGAAGGAAGGGCAGATGAGCTGGTGGCAACCTTCAAATCCTCCCCATGAAATAGAAATAATATCAATGCCTTCCACCTACCAGTAAAACTGTGTAAAAGTAAATTTACAGTATATTACATTGTTTTTAAAAATTGAGGAGTCAGGGCACCTGGGTGGCTCAGTGGGTTAAAGCCTCTGCCTTTGGCTCGGTCAGGATCTCGGAGTCCTGGGATCCAGGCCCGCATCGGGCTCTCTGCAGCAGGGAGCCAGCTTCCTCCTCTCTCTCCCTGCCTCTCTGCCTACTTGTGATCTCTCTCCCTGTATCAAATAAATAAATAAAAATCTTAAAAAAAATTTGAGTCAGCCATTTCTAAGAACTCAGTTTCCCAAAACCACATCTCCACAGGCGGTGAAAAATCCATGAAGCAATAGCAGATATCCACGGATCTCAGTGTTTCTCTTGTTACCAAAAGTGAAATCTGTTACCCTGTATTCCACTGGGGGAGCCTGTCTGGAACTGCCTGGGCTCCTAGAAGGTGATTTACACTGATCTTTAAACACCATTCACCCCTCCTCCTCCCCCCTATAAAACAAATCTGCCTTTCAGAACAGCTCTGAAAGAGGGACAGACTGCCCAGGGCAGGGAACAAGTCCCTGACCGGATGCCTCACCTACCGCTCTGCCACAGAAACCTGTAGGCTGTTCTTATAGGGGAACTAGTGCTTTCGGCAAACCTCGTACATCCTTCAAAGTTGGTCGTTTGTCTTACTAATTGTTACATTAAGACTCTCTCCCCTCTAGAAAGGCATCAAGCAAAGGGTGGCACGGTTGCCGGGTGACCACAAAACTTACCTCCACCTGGGTAGCCCATAAAGTCCAGCCCAGATCTGCAGGCAACCTCATCCACGGTGAGAAAGAAGTGTGTGGCCGGCGAGGGTGCCTGGGGCTCGCTCGGCATGGAGAGAAAGCGCTGCATGGAGAAAAAGAGCTATGAGCCAGCGCTGCTTTCACTTCAAAAGGCTAATAACCAAAAATTGGAAGAATGCAAGTCAGAAACTGGCTGCTAACAGAAAACAAAACAAAACATAAAAAGTAACCTAGGAGGAATAGGATCACCTGTTTTCCTAACAGACCCAGCAGCGCGAGTTTCCTACACTGGCCGGGGAAGGACAGAGAGGGAGCCAGAGAGGGGGAAGCAAAGGGATGTGGGGCTTCTGAGTCCGTTTTCAGTCGCTTGCCCCAAGGCGAGTCATTTCTCATCCTGGTATTGGCTTCTTCATACGGTAAAATGAGGGTAATAATGTCTCTTTGCAGGGCTACAGGGAGGACTGGATGAAGTTAAAGCTGACACCCAAGGGACCGCAGTGAGTAATGTTCGCTCTTCTGCCCGTCCGCGCCCGCAGCCAACTCCTCTGATTTCTCAGTTCCTACTAGCTACCCAGACTACAGGGAAAGAAGCCAGGAAAAAGTGGCTTCTAGGTGACACTGGGTACGAGAGTCCTGGCCCTGGGCTCCACGGATCGCACCACAAGTAAGGCCCCGGGAAAGGTCCAGAGCGCACACGCGCTCCCGGCTCACTCCCACCGCGCGTCCGCTCCCTCGGCCCGGGCTCCGCTTCCTCTTCCCCAGCGGAGCGCACCCCGCCCGGGGCAGCGGGGTCCTGGCTGAGAGCCGGCTCCCTCCCTCGCATCCTTCCAATCCCTCCACCCAATACCGGGCGCCATAGCAGGCGATCCGGGTTGCTGGGATCGGGTGGGGTGGAGTGGAAGAGTCGGTTACCTGCAGCAAGCCTCTGGCCGCCGGGGCGCAGAAGGGTGCGCTACCGCGCGGCACCCTAAATACCCGTGCAGCCGCCAGCCGCTGCCCGGCGGGCTGACCGCGCCTCGCGTCTCACTGCCTCCCAGCCAGCCGCCCGGCCCCTGGCCCCGCCCCCCGAGGCCCCGCCCCCAGCGCCCCCGCCTCGCCCACCTCGTAGGTTTGCGGGAGGGGCGGGGCGGGGGGGGCGCGCGCAGGGTTCCTGACCCGGGACTGCGCGGCCTCTGGGTCTCCGCGAGGTGTGGGCGGAGAGCCCGCGTCCCAGGGCTTCCTTCCTCTCTCCGCCTGCTCTGATTCGCTGTGGTTTAGTTCCCCGAACTACACAAGGGCTAGGTGAGTAAGTGGGGTCTTCTTCAACATTCTTTCCCTTCTCCGCGGAGGCCGGAAACGCGAGAAGTGCAGCCTTTTCTGATTTTTAAAAGTGTTTTATATAAAAAAATGCAAATGCCAAAGATTCTTTATATAATGGAAAGTTTAGAGATGACCATGCAGTTGTGTTTTTTCCCCCTGATGGTCTTTTGTTAAATTTAGTAATTAAAGGTCATTGCATTCATGTATGTTTTCACATAAAAACCAAGACAAAAACTGGGAAAGAATCCATAGTGCCGGGCAAAGTAGGAAACACTTATTTCCCTACCGTCGAGCACACAGGGCTGTCACTTATAATAAAAGTTGGCATGGTGTCCTTGGTAGCGAGAGGAATCCCATGTGTTCCCCGCTTGGACTTTAACCTCCTGGAGAGCAGGACAGGTTCTTACTCGTCTTCATATCATGTATTCATTCAACACACGTGTTTTGAAGACAACAAATGGTGGAAGTGCCTACACACTTCCCCACCCACCATGTCTTGCTCGGGTCGTAGGACAAATCTGAGACCCTTTGAGTAGGTAGGTTTCCCAGCAACGGAAGGCTTGCCTGGTGTCGATCATTCTTTCCAAAGGTCTTTGCTCAGGGGAGAGGCTTGAACGCGGGGAGCAGGGCCAGGCTGGCCTGGAGGGAACCACGCAGTCCCCCGGGTTCATCTTGGGGGGGGGGCTTCAGACTTGAAGAGGTTAAATACCTGGTGGGGGTGGGGGGGTGGGACCGGGAAGGGTAAAGCCTGGGCGGAAGGTACCCCCTGAGCGGGACCTTACAAGTGAAACATAAATTAGCATATTGATTTCATGTTTGTGAAGACCCCAGCTTCAAGGCTTTGGAATATTCTGGAGAGATTGCTCTGGTCTCTTAAGCGCTTCCCACCGTTGTGCCAGAGTGTTACTGGGTGAAGCGCGATGTAGGCCGACTCCACTGACTGGCGTAGGAGCTAATGAAATATTCCTGGGGGAGGGTAAATCTTGTCTCTTCCCCAAGGAGATGCCTCCTCCATGGAGTGGCAGTCTTGGAACATATTGCTTTAATTTTATTTTAAAAAGTAATTTTCGGGGCACCTGGGTGGCTCAGTTGGTTGAGCGACTGCCTTCGGCTCAGGTCATGATCCCTGAGACCGGGGATCGAGTCCCACATCGGGCTCCCTGCTCGGCGGGAAGCCTGCTTCTCCCTCTCTCACTCCCCCTGCTTGTGTTCCCTCTCTGGCTGTGTTTCTCTCTGTCAAATAAATTAAAAAATCTTAAAAAAAAAAAAAGTAATTTTCTGGGGGACCTGGCTGGCTCACTCAGTAGAGCATGTGACTCTTGATCTCCAGTCGTGAGTTTGAGCCCCAGGTCGGAGGTAGAGTAATTTTCTTATTATATGCAAGACTGAGGATGGTGGAACCATATGAGTTCCTTTTAAACTGTGGTTTATAATTTTATCATGGAAACAAAAGTGGAACCCAAAATAGTGTGTACAGAATTTGCATTTTGGTCAGAATTAGAAAAAAGTCACTGCAGTTTGTTTTCTCTGTCTGTTGCTAACTGAGATGACCTTTTTAACTAAACGATTTAAAGAAAGACATTGAGAAAGCAAATGAACTCTGAAAACCCTCATAATGAATTATGAAATTAAATTCATGAATTTTATTAATTCAGTGTTTGAAGCTAAACCTGTCACTTCTTTCCACTGGGCTAACCATGTTTCTTTCATTCCCACTTGATTAGTTGATTTTGTTTTGTTTTGTTGTTTTTCTGGGCTTACATGAAGGATATTTTAAGGTCTTTTATTTTTATTTTTATTTTTTTTAGGATTTTATTGTTAAGCTCAAACTCACAACCCTGGGGTCAAGAGTTGCATACCCCACCAAGTGAGCAAACCAGGCACCCCTTAAGTTGTTTTGTTTTGTTTAAAGATTTTATTTATTTGACACAGAGAGAGATTACAAGTAGGCAGAGAGGCAGGCAGAGAGAGGAGGAAGCAGGCTCCCCACTGAGCAGAGAGCCTGATGCGGGCCTAGATCCCAGGACCCTGAGATCATGACCTGAGCCGAAGGCAGAGGCTTTAATCCATTGAGCCACCCAGGCGCCCTTAAGTTGGTTTTTAATCAATACTCGTTAGTATTCCTAAAAGAATGACTCCTTTTAATTTCTAAAGGGGTAATAAAATTTCCTTGCTTTTGAGTTATCCACTCATACCATTAAAGATTTATATCCTAAAGAAAAGAAAATGTGCATATCTTATGACCCAGAAATTCTACTCTTTGGCATAAAATCAACCATTGTATTGTTTAATGTAGTAGCCACAAGACACACATGGCTCGCAAGCCCTTAGAATTGTTCAGACTCCATGAAATGTGTGGGAAATGTAAAATACATGATAGAGTCTGAAGATTTAATAAAAAGGAAAAAAGAATTTAAAACATCTCTATTTTTAAATATTGATTATATGTTGAATGATCATATTTTTGATATATTGATTTAAATATTATCCAAATAAAAAATAAAAGGGTGAATAAAATTTGTTCCTGACTTAATAGTTGAAACGTTGACCATACGTTGCCCAAGTAATGCTAATTCTGTTCCCTAACACAATTTGTACAGCCTTGTGCTTCAGGCATATCACGAGCATTGACGCATAGGTTTGATCACCGAAGTTTAATGTGTAATATTGTCTTGGTAAGGAAATTAACTTCAAGATCCAACAAGTGGATTTGTAAATTAACTTTTAGACTCTGTCTTTATGGTCAGTTGGGTATGGTGGGTGGCCCATAAATGTGATGACTTATTTTTAATGACCATGATAACCTAACCCAATCATAAATCGACACACGTAGTCCACAAAGTCTTTCTGGATCAGGGTGTATCTGTCAGGCGCCTGTCAGAAAGCTGGTATCATGGCAGAGATGTTTATAGAATTGAAGGAGTTGGTTAAACAGGGAACCGTTGCAGGGGAGGTAGCGAGGGCAGGAAGCTGCCGCCTGGGCCGCCTGGACAAGAGCTGGAAAGAAGCTGGAAAGAAGCTGGTATCGGAAAGTAAGAGCCGCCTGCCTGCCAGAAGGCCTCTGGGGAGCTGGGACTGGGGCCTCTAAGGAAGGGTTGGGACCCAGCTGGTGGTGATATTTTCCAAAGGCAAGTGTTGAGGTTGGATCTGAGAGGGTGGATTAAGTACTAGAAATCAGAACCAGTTGCTGGGGGGGTGGTGGCGAGGGTAGGGGGTGGAGGATGATGATGGGGACATTGCTTGGTGACAGTGACAGGTGTGGCAAGCAAATGTAAAGGAGCAAGTCTCCTTTCCCTTCTCTGACTCCCTGTTTCCGCAAGCACCTGATATTGGAAAAACCTTCATAGAAAACATGCAGAGCTGCAGCCTCAGCGAACAGGCTACCTTAGACATACCTTAATAACTTAATAAATATCAGCGGGGTACTTGGGGAAGGTGCAGTCCTTTGAGTGTCCCACTCTTGATTTCAGCTCAGGTCATGATCTTGGGGTCATGGGATCGAGGTCCTCATTGTGCTTGTGCTCAGCAGGGAGTCTGCTTGGGATTCTTGTGCTCAACGGGGAGTCTGCTTGGGATTCTCTCTCCTTCCCCATGCCGCCCTCTGCCATGCACATGCTTGCTCTCTCGCTCTCTCTCTCTCAAATAAATAAATCTTTAAGAAACTATCATAATAAAACTGTGGTTAAAAGTACAACTCAAATAAGAGACAGCGTTGAACTTGACCCAGATCCTGTGCTCTCGGAAGACAGCGATGGTTAAAGAAATTCCCACACCCACCTGCCTCTGTGTTCCTGAAAACAGCTTTCTGCAGCAAATCACAACCGTTCCTCAAATGACTTAGGTGAGATTTACAGAACACCCCCTTGTTTATCTATGACGGGGTCAGACACAGACCATCCAAATTTCCTTTTGTCTCAGAAATGATTAACTGAGCTCTTTGTCTCCAATGAGTAATCAACACAAAGTGCCTGCTCCCTTTACTTGATGAAACTTTATTCAAGCTTCCCTCCTTCCCTTCACCTTCAAGCTTTCATCCACCCTCAGCCTAAGCCGCAGTGGGGTGAAGACTACATCCCTAAGGCCCCTGCCCAGAAACTCCTTCCTAGCTGACTTTTTTTGACCAGTTGTCACCTGCCTCCTGCTCCTCCCTCTCAGAGACTGGTTTCTTTCTAGCCTTGTTGACTCCTTATAAAAGAAAAGCCTTCGGGGCGCCTGGGTGGCTCAGTTGGTTAAGCGACTGCCTTCGGCTCAGGTCATCATCCTGGAGACCTGGGATCGAGCCCCACATCCGGCTCCCTGCTCCGCGGGAAGCCTGCTTCTCCCTCTCTCACTCCCCCTGCTTGTGTTCCGTCTCTCGCTGTGTTTCTCTCTGTCAAATAAATAAATAAAATCCTTAAAAAAAAAAAAAAA
>PITA01009100.1:0-79965 GCA_004023965.1 Spilogale gracilis | reverse complement strand
CTGGAGGACAGTGGGAGAAGGAAAGTAAATGGGAACTAGGGTAATCTAGGGAGGGAAATGAAACAACAGAGACTTTGGACACAGAAACAAACTGAGGGACTTGGAGGGAGGGGGGTGGAGGGATGGGAGAGCCTGGTGGTGGGTACTGGGGACACCTAAAGCGTGGAGCACTGGGTGTGGGGAATGGGGAATGAATCTTCGAACACTGGGAAAAAAAAATTAGTAACAATAAAAAAAAAAGCCCTCTTTTAAGATAGGATATTAATTTACAAAAATGGTTTCATGTGTACTAAAGCCTTTAGGTTTACTAAGAGTTTGTGCAACGCAGAGGGGAAGTCTACAAATTGTTGGAGAAACTAGCAATACGTGTAAATCTCATGTTTTAAAAGGATGAGAGGCAGGGATAAGTATGTGTCCTTTTCTTGATTTGCAACGACAGTGGATGTGTGGTCTCACTTTCTCATCTAATTAACTGAGAGTTCAAAGGCTTGTAAACAAAGATACCAGGAATCCAAAGTAAGGCAAAGTGAGGACACAGACACTAGGCTAGTTGCACAACTATTGATACCACAAAAGGGTGGTTGCCTTTTAATAGCTGGGCCAACTGCCACCAGGATTCATTCAGGAAAATAACAGGAGGCCATTGAGGACACCTCTGGACCAGTACCTATTATCGCATCTCTTCAGTGAACCAAGATCTGTGCCTATGTCTTGTATCATATATCTTCATTTTTGTTATGGGTTGAATTGTACCCTCCCCCTCAAAAACAAAAAGATATGTTAAAGTCTTAACCTCTAGTACCTCACAATGTGATCTTGTTTGGAAACTGGGTTTTTGCAGATGTGATTAGTTAGGATGAAATCACACTGAAGTAGACTGGGATCCTAATTCGGTATGACTGGTGTTCTTATGAGGAGACAGGACAGGGAGAAAACCGTGACAAGGCAAACTCAGATGGGAGTTTTGCGGCCACAAGCCAAGGAATGCCTGATGGGGCCTGATGCTGGAAGAAGCAAGAAAGGAGGCTTCAGACAGAACCTGACTCAGTGGTCACCTTGGTTTCAGACTCTCTGCCTCCAGAACTGTGAAACCATAGGTTTGCGTTGTTTTAAGTCGATTATACTTTTTAAGGACACCCACAGGAAACCAATACACCACTAATAATCCCAAATGCAGGTACACTAGAATATAAAAATTAATCTCTCAATTAAATTCAGCAATCTCATTATAATGACTGAATATTTTGGTCTCAATATCTGTTCAACATTTTTATTAAATTTTTTAAAATGTCTCCCTTAAAGGCCACATAATCGTCTGTCTTGTGGACATAGTCATTTATTTTATTATTTCTCTGTGAGGTATTTAACTTATTTCGTTTTCATCCTTTTTCCCTTCTCTTCTAAATAGAGTTATCATAAACACCTGGTATGGAGGTACTTGTCTACTTTGACTCTTATTTTAGGATATATATGCAGAAATAGAGTTACTAGATCAAAGGGCATAAACTTTTTTTATATTCTTAATATACGTCATCAAACTGCTTCCCATAAATGTTGTAGCAATTTATTACTTGCACATGACATTAAAAAAAAAAAGAAAAGAGAGAGTCCTTTTCAGATCTATATCCCAGCACTCAGATTTTTTCCCTGAAAAGTATTCTCTGCTAATTTGACTAGTAAGGGATTTTCAGGTACAGTTTTCATTATCTTGAAGATTGGAATAGAACTCCGCCCCCTCCGCTGTGATGATTAACTCTTAGTACTTCTATGACACTTTCTACTCCTGTTCTTCTTTTTTTTTTTTTAAATAAGGCCTTAATGTGAAATCTATTTCTTCTTTGTATATGGAATATATTAATATAGTTCAGTGTCCTCATTTATAACATAAAGGTAAGAATAAGTATTCTCTAGAGTTGCAGTAAAAACTAAATATTATGAATATACCAAGCACAGAAACATGGAATACATATGGTCAAGGGCTCTGCATTCAGACCATCTGGGTTCCAATCCTGATTGTGTATGTTGGTAAGAGAGTATCTTTGAACAAGTAAATCATTTTATGCCTCAGTTTTCTCTTCTGAAAAAATGGGGATTAATAATGTAAACTATTTCAGTTTTTTCAGTGAATATGAAGGTTAAATAAGCTCTGCTAGTTAGGGATTCCTGCACATCACCTTACCCCAAATCCAGCTGCTTAAAAAAATACGAAACAATTATTATCCCATATAGTTTTCTGTGGGTTAGGAATTTAGGGGTGATTTAGCCGGGCACTTCTAGTTCAAGATCTCCCAGGGAATTGTGGTCCCATGTTATCTGAGGTCTTGTAGGTTGGACTAAGGCTGGAGGATCTGATTCCAGAATGATCATGCATGTGACTGGCAAGTCATTGCTAGCAGCAGGCAGGAGGTCTAAGTTCCTCCCCATGTGAATCTCTTTCCAAGGCTGCCTGAGTGTCCTAACACCATGGACACTGGCTTCCTAATGATCCAAAAACCAAAAGCAAGGAGGAAATTGTAATGCAGTTTTGGCCAAACAGTGAAGGTCTCATACTGTCATTTCTGCCGGTCTCTCATGTGACCGACACTCAAGGGAAAGAGATGCACTCCCCATCTTTGAAAAAGAAGAGGAAAAAAGAATCTGTGGACTTATTTTAAAATAACCACATGCCTTAATGCGTGTTCTACATGTAGCTGGAATAGCAAATAGGAAGAACTCCATAGATATTAGCCACTGTATCATCATAATCATCATTGTTATCCATAGCACTGCCATTTAAGGAGCTGCAAATTGTTTTATAGTGGTGCTTTTTGAGTGTATCTGAGGCATGGTAGAAAATGAGTCTGTAGGGCGCCTGGGTGGCTCAGTCAGTTAAGTGGCTGCCTTCGGCTCAGGTCATGATCCCAGGGTCCTGGGATCAAGCCCTGCACTGGGCTCCCTGCTCAGCAGAGAGCCTGCTTCTCCCTCTTCCTCTGCCTGCCACTCTGCCTACTTGTACACTCTCTATCTCTCTGTCAAATGAATAAATAAAATCTTAAAAAATAGAAAGAAAATGAATCTTTAAGATACACAGGAGATAGATCAAAAAGGGCTGAGTAGGTCAGTTTTCCAGTAAGTCCTTGGTTTTCAAACTGGGCTACTCCCAGGACACAAAGGCTAGGCACAAGGGACAAGTGTTACTTAAAGAAGTAAGATAAACATGCTATAGCTACCAAAGTGCTATTTTATTTGAAAAAAAAAAAGTAACAGTAAAAAGAAATGATCTATCAAGCCATGAAAAAACATGAAGGTAACTTAAATGCGTATTACTAAATGAAAGAAGCCAATCTCAAAAGATTCCATACTGTTTGATTCCAACTAGATGACATTCTGGAAAAGGAAAAACTACAAAGGCAGTAAAAAGATCAGTGGTTTCCAGAGGTTAGGAAGGAGGGAGAGATGAATAGCAGAGCACAGAGGATTTTTAGGGCAGTGAAAACTATTCTGTATGATACTATAATGGTGGGTATAGGTCCTGACATAGTTGTCAAAATCTATAGAATGTATAATACCAAGAGTGAACACTAATAGAAACTATGGAGTTTGAGTGGTAACGATGTGTCAGCACAGGTCCATGAATGCTAACAAGTGTAACACTCTCGTGGGGAATATTGATAAAGGAGGAAGCTATACAGATGTGGTGTAAAAGTATATGGAAAATCTCTCTACCTTCTGCTCAGTTTTGCTGTGAATCTAAAACAGTTCTAAAAATAATGTCTGCTTGGGGAAAAAAAGTAGATGTATTGGAAAATATATTGCAAAGTTGTTTCAATTTTACAAATGGAACATTAGGCAAGTGGAATATTGGCCTTCTGATAGGCCGTTTGAGATTATAGCCCCTGATTCTGAGTAAATAATTGACTTTTCTTTCCCTTTGGGGTACCTCAAGGGAGAAATTAAGTGACTGTTAGCTGATGAGGAATCACTGAAGGATCTTAGGCAAGGTATGAACTTGGCTTTTTCAAAAGGTACTTCAAACCAGAATATTGAAGAAATGTTTAATAGAAGAAAGGGGGTAAATGCTTCCATTAATCCAACAGATATTAAAGGTGTTGCAGAGCCTTAATAATTACGTATTTAAAAAACTAGGACAAGAATAATGAGACAATCCACTTATAAGAGTAATTGTTCCAGAAATAGATGCTGGTATATGCCTAAAACCCCATATATAACTCAGAAGGCATTACCAGTGAATGGGGGGAGGTGTGGGTTCAATGCATGTCAGGAGAAAATGGACTCTTTGGGAAAAAATTTAAGCCCTAGCCTCATTTTGCATGATATGCTAAAATAAATTCCAGACAGGTGGGATAAACATAAAAATGAAGGGAATTAGATGCATATTTACATGCTGTATAGATGGAAAAGGATTTCTAAATAGAAAAGCATTAGGGCTCACTAGGGAAAATAAATGACTGAAGGTATCTAAGCAAGATTAAACCTTTGTATCACACAATAAAATTTTTAAGACAAACCTCAAATACAGATGGGTAACATTCATATTTGTGCTGTGCTGAACGCCATGCTTGGAGCTTTGTCTGAATTACTTATCATTAATCCTCACAAAAAACACCAAGCCCAGTATTATTATCTGCACTTAGCAAGTGAGGAAGGTCAGGGTACAAGAATGATATCAGTAGTTTGCCATTCTGGGTGCACATCGGACTATATAGAGGGCTTCACAAGAGCCCACGCATAGGCCCATCCAAGTACAGCTGATGGAATCTCTGAGAGCAGCAGGTGGGCCTCCGGGGCTTTGCCCAAAGCTACACAGCAGAGACAAAGCCAAGGTCTTTCTGCCTCGTAAACATCGGGACTTTTTCTATATCACAGAGAAGGATTTCTTTAAAATATGACCAGCTGCCTAGTTCCCAAAGATTGAGCATATATTTCTTTGACCCATTTGCCATATGGACTTCCTGTGTTTTGGGGTATTGGCAAAAAAGAAAAAAGAAAAAAAGAAAGAAAGAAAAGCAAACAAAAACAAAGAGAAACAAAACAAAACAAAATAACCAAAGGGCTAGAATGGATGATCCTTTGAGAATGTCTTGAAAGCTGTGTGCCACGGGAAAGGAATAGAAAGTGTAGAAAATCACTAGGGGAAGGATAGCATTTTGATGGTCCAATAATTTTGAAACAATTGGCAATGCATGCATAACATGTACGATGTCTACATGAATCTACTTTCTTTGGCTTATTATTGCCATTGTACCTTCTTCATCAAGCAATACATAACAATGTGCATGAGCAACTTCATTACATCATTTTTTAAAGTACAGATTTTGAAAACAAATTACCTAATTTAGTTCCCAAATATGCTCTCTATAGCTCTGCAATATTACTTTCGTTAACTGCTCCATGACTCAGTTTCCCCAGCTGTAAAATAAGAATAATTATAGTATCATCTTAATGCTGCATGACAAATAACCTGAAATACTAATGGCTTGGATCTTTATGGTTTTTCTGGCTAGGAATGCCAGAGCAGTTTGGATTGGTGTTTCCAGCTCAGGGTTTCTCTAAGCAAGGGCTGCAGTTACCTGATGGCTCCATTACGACTAGAGGACCCATTTCCAAGGTGCTTTGCTCACATATGACAAAATGGTGCTTATTGTTGGCAGAAATCTTTGGTTTCTGCCCCAAAGTCCTCTCTGCTGGACTGCTTGGGAGTCCACCATGGCATACCATCTGACTTTCTCCAAAGCAAGCGACCCAAGAGACCAAGGTGGGACTTGTAATGTATTTTATTACTTGGCCTTGAGGTCATACCTTGAGCCTTGAGATATATATATGTGTATATATATACATATATATATATCCATTTAGTATAGAGTTTATATATATATATATATATATATATATATATATATATATATATCCATTTAGTATAGAGTTTAGACCATTATCTTGGAACACACTTAGACAAGGGCATAGTATATTGTATGTGTGTATGTATATATACATACTTTACATTTAGAACAGAGGTTAGACTGTAGTAAATATTACATAACTAAATCAGAAATTCTGATTTAAGACATTAGTATTCACAGTTTAAAAATCACCTCGAGTGATTCTAATATGCAACCAGCTTATGATAATCAACCCTGAAGTCCTAGTAAAGAGGTTTTCTACCTTGGCTGCCCAGTGGAATCATCTGGAGAGCTTTAATAAATCTAGATACCCAGATTACATAGCGGTCCAATTATGTCAGAATCTCCGAGGAATGAGACTCAGGCATCAGTATTTTTTTAAAGTTTCCGAGGCCATTCCAGTGCATAGTTAAGTTAGAGACCCACTGTTCCCATTATTTAACTTAGATGATTATATTCCAATACTCTGTGAGCTGAACTCTAACTCAGCATTTAAATCCTGGAGACCTAATTTCACTTGTTGAAAACAAAGCGAGGACCTTTGACTCACCCTAATATGCTGGGAATGCTGAAGATGGGTGGGAATGTGCAGCATGGCGCCACTTGCTCTCTGTCTGTGCTCTGTGTGTCTGGAGGATTTGAGCCTCTAGCATGTCAGCCAGGATCCTTTGGCCAGAAATTGCCTTCATGCAAGAGTAGAAACCTTCTAGGCATGTGATTGTCGGGCCAGGAAAATGTCACCCATTGCCAGAGAAAAACCAGCCTTCCACGAAATTAGAGTGAATGGCACATGAAACCAATTTAGCCCAAGTGGTTGGAGAGGCATCAGAAGCATTGTGAGATGGCCATTCTGGAAACAATGCCTAAAAGATGCACCTGGTAATGTTTATAGGCGCTGTTCAGGCACAGAACATGCCTCTAATTCAAGAACATGGAGCTGCCTATTTGCTGCTCTGTGAGTCTGCTTTTGTAAATGAGCATTAGCATGGCATAGAAAACAATCAATTATACTTTGGGGAAGACAAGCAAGAAAACAAATGACAGCTGTATGTAGGTGGACCAGAAGAATACTAGGTGAACGGCAATTTCTAATGAATGATACCATCAAACTAGACACAGAAAACTTGTGTTCTGGAAAAAGCAACCCCTTTTGCAAATATTTGGGATTGAGGGAAGCTCTTAACAAACTGTGCTCATAGCTTTCTCCCCACATTTAAACCTATGTTTGTTTTAAGTAAAGCTTAATCCATGTGTTTCTGATTCCTTTACACATAACTCACCAGAGTCTTTATTTTGAAAAAAAAAAAACAAAACTTTTTAATGTCCAAGATGCCTTTGCTTTTTAGCCTTTTAAAGTGTTTTTGCTTCTTTGAAAAGGGGCTTTAAGAGCATGTTTGCCAACTTTAGAGCCCGCTTTTGTGAATGCAGAATTTTGTCGCTGTTGGGAATTTGAATTTCTCCACATTTGCCAAAAATATGACTTTGTTTGTTTTTAATATCCAAATCCCCTTTCTAAGTTGAACTTGAGACTCTCAATGAAGTCTGAATATAGTGGATTTGTCCAGCCATAGATTCTTTTCTCTCCCTAGTGTGGAGCTTATTGATGTATTTATGATCCTTGGGGACAATTTTTATTTGTATCATCTATTAATATAAGAAAAGTATTTTGAACTTTTGATAGCACCTTTTATGAAGAATCTCAAAGCTGGCTAGCAAACATGGGCACAGAGCTATGACAATATCAGTCTCCAAATACCCCATGATGAATGAAGTCTTAATTTGGAGGAATAAGAAAGTGAGAAGTAAGATTGTAAAAGAAGAGCGTATGGATAGAAAGGAAGCCAAATGGGCCATCTGGGCCCCCATAACTGTTTTCTCATATGTCACCTCTGAAAACTGGTTGATGGTACCTGGGTGGCTCATTCGTTAACAATCTAACTTCAACTTAGGTCATGATCCCAAGGTCCTGGATGGAGCTCCACATTGAGCTCCTTGCTCTGCGGGAAGCCTGCTTCTCCCTCTCTCATTCCCTCTGCTTGTGTTCCCTCTCTCCCTGCGTCTCTCTCTGTCAAATAAATAAATAAAATCTTAAAAAAAAAAAACCTTGGGTGCCTGGGTGGCTCATTGGGTTAAAGCCTCTGCCTTCAGCTCAGGTTGTGATCTCAGGGTCCTGGGATAGAGGCCCGCATGAGGCTCTTTGCTCGGCGGGGAGCCTGCTTCCTCCTCTCTCTCTCCCTGCCTCTCTGCCTACTTGTGATCCCTCTCTCTGTCAAATAATAAATAAAATCTTTAAAAAAATATTTCCAAAAAAAAATTTAGTTAGGTATTCCTATTTTTAAATTTTTGAGAAACCACTGGGTATTTACCCAAAGAAAATGAAAACACTGAAAAGATATATGCACACTTATATTTATTGTAAGATTATTTACAATAGCCAAGATATAAAAGCAACCCACATGTCCATCAATAGATGAATGGATAAAGAAGATGTGGGGTGTGTGTGTGTGTGTGTGTGTGTGTGTGTAATGGAATATTACTCAGCCATAAAACATGAAATCTTGCCATTTGTGACAACATGGATGGATCTAGAAAGTATTATAGCACATGAAATAAGTCAGAGAAAGACAAATACCATATGATTTAACTTATATATGGAATCTAAGAAGTAAAACAAATGAATAAATACAAAACCCAGATCCTTAAATACAGGGAGCTGGTGGTTTCCAGGGTGGATGGGAGTGGGGAAATGATTACAATAGGTAAAAGTGACTAAGAGATACAAACTTCCAATTACAAAATAAATAAGCCACTGAATGAAAAGTACATCATAAAGAATATAGTCAATAATATTGTAATAACTCTCTATGGAGGCAGATAGTGACTATGTTAGTGGTGAGCATTAAGTACTGTATAGAACCGTGGAATCACTATGTTTTATACTCGAAAGTAATATAACATTCTATGTCAATTATACTTTGAAAAGTAAGAAAGGGGGAAAGGAGGAAAGGAAGAATTAAGGAGGAAAGGAAGAAAGGAAGGAGGAAAGAAGGAAGGAAGGAAGGAGGAAGGAAGGAGAAATGTAGGAAGAGAGGGAGGGGGGAGAGAGGGAGGGAAAAGAAGGAAGGAAGAAGGAAAAGAAGAAAGAAAGGCAGGTATCTCTGTTTCACATCCTCTGTTTTTTAGAAGGGAAGGAAAAGAGAACTGGCCATGTTAATCACACTACCAAAGTTGGGTTGAAATAATGCAAATCAACTAAGAAAAACTAAATGAATGTTAGTCAGCTATTGGTATTCAGATATATGTTTTGTTTGGTTTGAGAACAAGGACCTTTATATCTGTGTAATACTGTATTCTCTGTTATTTGGAATATCTTTTTTTTTCTCTTCTTAAATTTTTAATTACAGATGCTTGGTTTAGGCAATCAGAAAGAGGGAGGAAATAAAGCTCAAGAAAGTTGTAATCAACTATTGTTAATAAGCAGAGGCAAGTATTAATTTCATAGATGCTGGAAACTGATTTCTAATTAACCAACAGATGAATAATTTGGGTCAACACCATCTTTTATATTGATTGTTATTTGATAATGCAGGACATTTGTACAGGGAATGAAAGTCATAGTCCTTGCCCTTGAAGAACTTACAGTAAGAAGAGTTTATAAAATTTCATTATCAAATATAAACCACAAAAATAAAGGATTAATTCACAGTAATGACAGGTGTTCAAGCAACTCAGTACTTGGGGAGGTAAAGAGGACAGAATATCAGCAGGGAGACTTGAATGATCAGATCAGGGAGACACACAGCACTTTGATTGTCAGGACACCACAGGAAATAGGGAGCATGATTTTCTACATAGTAAAAAAGTTCATTTTTGAAAATAAAGTGTATCATCAAAATCATTCCATTTTATACAACTAGTCTCAAGTTTGATATTTAAAGAGAAGAATGGTGGCTCAGTCAGTTAAGCATGTGGCTTTGACTCAGGTCACCATCAGGGTCCTGGGATCGAGCCCCACATTGGCCTCCTTGCTTCTCCCTCTGCCTGTCATTCCCAGCTTGTGCATCCGTTCTCTCTCTCTCCCTGACCAATAAATAAATAAAATCTTTTTTAAAATGCCAATGATTAGTGTGAACTGCAGCTGCATACTGAAGATTATAAGTTTTTATTAATCTGGAAGAAAAATCAGATATTTTTTAAGGGAAGATTTGAATTCGTTTTTTGGGGGTGGGTAACCTTAATTCAGTTTTATCTCAGTGCCCCACTACACACATTTTTTTTAAAACAAATAGGTCTATCATTGCTTCCCAGAAAAAGAAGGGTAAGATGATTCAAGGGTGAATGCTTAAAGAGGACATTTGGACTCCATAGTTATAAAAATCATTTTTGCTTGGTTTCTGGGCAAATATCAGGGTAATAAGCATGAGGTATCTGTCTCCCCACCTAGACAAATATTGTATTGGCAAAGTCTGTCTGATGTAACTATTTTGGAAGTCTGGAGTCTATTGAAGGCTTTTAACTTCCAGAGGAAGACATGGATGGTAAATTGTGGTTGACTGTGATGAATTTCAGCCCTAGCACAGTAGCCTCCATCCCTCCCCAATCTTCCTCTCTGTTAGGCAGTTGTTCATGTGTTCCCTGTTCCCGGAGCAGCTAACACGCAGCTTGTACGAGCCAGGGTAGGTTCTCCAGAAAAACAGAACCAATAGGACATTATCATCAGACTCTCCAAAGATAAAGATAAAGAGAGAAACTTGACAACAGGAAGAGAAAGGTGACTCACTACCTATAAGTGATCCTTAGTAAGACTGTCAACAGATTTCTCAACAGATGCTTTGGAGGCCAGAAGAAAGTGAACAGTTATATTCAAAGTGCTAAAAGGAAAAACAAACAAAAACAAAAACAAAAACACCTATCAACCAAGAATTCTGTATCTGGCAAAACAGTCCTTCAAAAATGAGGGAGAATGAAGACATTCCAGGTAACCAAACACTGGGGGAGTTTGTTACCACTAGGCCAGGCCTGCAAGGAATGCTTGAGGGAATCCTGCCACTTACAGTGAAAGTAACTCAGAGCTATATTAAGAAATAAAGATCTCACTGAAAGTCAATACACCGGCAATTATGACAACTTGTAATATTGCAACAGCAATTTCTAACTCCTCTTTTTGTTTCTGTATGGCTTAAGAGACTAATAAATTTTAGAAATTATCAGTCTGAAAGTTAGTATTATTGTCACTTTGGTTTGTGACTATACTTTTTGTCTTCTGCATAATTTAAGAGATCAGTGCATTTAAAAGAATTATTAATTTATATTTTGGGGTACACAAGGTGTAAAGATGTAATGTTGTGGCATTGACAACTAAAAAAGTAATGGAGCAGAGTTTTTGTGGTTTACTGAAGTTAAACTGGTATAAATTCAAACCAGAGTGTAAGTAACTTTAGATTTCCCATGGTAACTACAAAGAAAATCACTACAAAATATACACAAAAGAAAATAAGAAGGGAATTTAAATGTTTCACTATTTTAAAAAGTCAACTAAACACAAAAGAAGACAGTAATAGAGGACATGAGAGATGAAAAGGCTGTAAGATGTGGAAAACAAATAGCAAAATGACATAAATGAGCCCGTTCTTATCTGTGATTACTTTAAATGTAAGCAAATTAAATTCTCCAAACAAAAGACAGAGATTGGCAGAATGGATAAATAAACCAGTCATGAAAAGACAAATACTGTATGATTCCATTTACACAAGGTAATTAATCAAATCATAGAGATAGAGAGTAGAATGGTGGTTGCTAGAGATTGAGGAGAGGGGTTGAGTAAGGTGTTATTGTTTAATGGGTATAGAGTTTCAGTTTTACAGGATAAGAAAAGTTCTGGAGATGGACAGTGATGATGGTAATACAAAATTAAGAATGCTTTTAATACCACTGCACTGTATACGTAACAATGGTTAAGACAGTAAATTTTATGCTATGTATATTTTGCCCCAATCAAAAGTTGAAATGTAGAGGAACCATTATTTCTAAATAATCTGTTTCCATTTAAATTCTGCATTTCTGGGCAAGACCAGGGAAGTAGATGCATCTGGCTTAAAACACTGAATAGTGGAAAATGTCATCTGAGATTTCGTTGATCACTCTGGGCTTTTGCTCATATAACCTACCACCATACCTTATGGTATCAGCCACATCTTAACTGAGAGCCATTATGTAATCATATATAACCAGCATATACATTAGGATCTGCTTGTTCTCCATGTTCTTTCATCTAAATTCTCAGATGTAGAGGGATTTCAGCACGTACATCCCAAAAGAAAAAAAAATTCATCAGAAAAAGAAAAATAACATGTCAAATTTCAGGTTTGGTTTGCATCCACTCAAGTAATCAACAAATATTTATTCAGCATATACCAGGTGCTAAGGGCTCATTGGTGGGCAAAGTTTCATTCCCAAGAGAATGAAATTATTTACTTAGTTTTTCCTTAAATAAGTATTTGAGGAATATTGTACCTCATCAAAATCCCAACAATAATTTTGGCTAAGTCTAGAAAATTTCAATTGCTCTATCTCCTTGTAGAAATGACATATAAAATCATCATATAATAGGAGACAGGTTGCAAAGTGCTCTCATGAATTATAAGTCAAAGTGAAAGCCATGTTTCAAACCAAGCCAGTAGTGTTTAGAACTTACTGTGATCCCAAAGCAATTCAATTTTTAGCTTTACTCATTGATTTTACATGGGTCATTTAACACCATTAAGTCTTGGATAGAAGTAGAATGCTGATAATCCCCACCCTTCTGTGGCAGGCAATGTTGACTTAACATTCTCATTCTCTTTTCCCCTTGCTTGCCTCTTCTATACTCTCAAAGTTAAATATAAAATTTCCAGCAAGTCTTGTAGCTAGGGATGGCTGTGTCATGAAGCAAGCACATGTAAGTAGAGAGGTAAGTACCCAATGAGATACAAGTAGATGCTTACTAGAGTAGAGTGGAAAATTCTGGAAAACATTTACTTGCCAGATAGAATGGCACAGACTCAGCTGGGGTCTCTTCTCATCCTCATTTCCTCTTCTTCCTTGAATGAAGCTGTGATGACTCCCCCCACCCCCAAGCTATTATAAGGATTTCATACAGAAATAACAACAAATACTTATTTTACATTATTGATTTCATATTCTCATTTTTAATATGAAGAAACTGGGATTCAAAAGGGTAAGTAACAGAACCTCACTAACCCAGGTCCTCAAGCTGTACTTCCTCTTCCTCCTCTTCCTCCCTTTCTTCTCCTCCTCCTCCTCTTCTTTTTGTTCCCTCTCCTCTTCCCTTCTTCCTCTTCTCCCCCTTCTCCTCCTCCTCCTCCTTCTTCTCCTCCTCCTTCTTCTCCCTCTCCTCCTTTTCTTTCTCCTACTCCTCCGCTCCTCCTCTTTTTCCTTGTCTTCTGGACTAGAAAAAAAGCCTTTATTAAAACTTGAACCAAGTAAACAAAGCCCTCATATTGGCCAACACTCAAGATAGGGGAAGAACCTTGTTAACACAAACCCACTCCCCATTCCCAAATAACGTTTATTCTATTCCTTTCCTTTTGTGTTCAGATAGCTGAACTTGTATACTTTTAGAGCAAGCCTAAGACTGAAGGTAGTCCACCATTTTTTGGATCAGAAACCTAAAATACTTATCTAATTATTAATATTTTGAAGAGTTTGAAAATTCTTATTATTCCAATAGATTGTTCAGGTTCTTCATCTCAGAAAAAAAAACTAGTATTTCTATGTTAAAAAGTCTGAGTTGTTATGCTGACTTATTTAGTTTTTGAACTAAAAAATGAGTCATCGCTAACTGAATGCCTTGTGATCATGCTCTGCCTCACACCCCTTTGAAGCGTGCAGAATGTATAAAAGCATTTTGCAAATGGTGATGTTCTTATAATACCTCTAAACCTCAGTCTAGTCCTTTACCATATTCAATGAATTTTCTAAAATTTCATCAAGGTTGATTCTCAGAACAACTCAGTGAGGCAGACATTATATCCCTGGGTTGCATCACTAGTGTCAATATTTCCTTTCACTTCTTTCATGACCTCTACTGCTGCTCAGCTCAGCAATTCTGCCATCACACCAAACAATTCCTACTTGCTGTCCTTTTTCTTCTCTATGGGTTCAAGCTCTTTCTTTGTTTCATGTTCCTTCCTTGGTCTATCTCTTCACATCCCTTGTAAAATTCTATTTTAATTCAGCAGGGCACATAACCACATCAGTGCAGACTTCGGCTTGGTTGAGGCCAATGGGCTTGAAAATCTGACTAAAGATGCTATCTACATTGCCAAATTCACTTTTTTTAAAAAATGTTTATTGCATAGGCATGAAATTTGATTACAGCCATTCTTGGCCAGGGATGACTTTTACAAAGGTGGTGCCTCCAATTTTGAAGGACCTTCAGCCTAGTTTTTTCCCTACCAAGTGTGTGTATGTACAGGAGCTTCTTTGCCTCATTTGAGCTTACCCCGTAATGTCTGCCCACCCCTGCACACACACCCCCGTCCCAACCAAGCTGTGACTGTAAAGTGATACCAAAGGCAAAAGCAAACACTAGTTTGTCAAAATAAATTCTATGAATAAAATAGGGCAGTTCAGTATATATAGGAAGCTAAGAAGTCCTCTACCTAATATCTCTCCTATGAAATCTTGCTACTCCAGGCATGGCCTCTGGACCAGCAACATTAGCATTCCCTCAGAGTTGGTCAAAAATGCAGGCTCTACTGTGGACCTATGAAAGAAAATCTAAATGTTAACAAGAGCCTCTGGGGTTGTGTAGATATGCTGAAGTTTCAGAAAAGTGCTGTGACGGGCTATCTATCATCTACCTGTGATGGATAACCATGAACCAGGTTTTGCTAGAGTATGCATTTTTGCCATCCCTCTCTCTCTTTAAAGTATTTGTGTTTAGTTTCAGAGGTAGAATCTAGTGACTCATCAGTTGCATATAACACCCAGTGCTCATTACCTCATGTGCCCTCCTTAATGCCCATCATTATGCCCATAATTATTAATTATCCCTTCCCCACACCCACCTCCTCTCCAGCATCCCTCAGTTTGTTTCCTGGAGTTCAGCGTATTTTATGATATTCCACCCTCTTCATTATCATCTTATTCTATTTTTCATCCCTTTCCCCTGTGTTCATTTGTTTTGTTTCTTAAATTCCAAATATTGCCATCTCTTTTATATCTTGCTTTTGGTGCCTAAAGAGATACAGTGACAAAAATGCACATTCCTTGCCCCACTTTATTTTATAACTCCAAAGTATAAGTTGGTCTACTAATAGGGCTTTATATTGAGTACCTTTGAATGCATCCACTTGGAGCACCAGTGGATATTTCGCTATTATATGTCCTTTCTGATTAGATTTGGACTGAAATTCTTACTGAATTCCTGCGATATTATTGATCCTCAAGTTCTACTCCAACTTGTACAGTCAGCTGAACAAAATATGTGAAGGTAACATGGTGCTTATATTAGAGTGGTCTGCCAAAATAATGCTGTCATATTTTTGCTTCATGAATCTTGTGTTTTGGGATCCACAATTAGAGGATACTGATGGGGATGGAGGGAGAAATATGAACTGTGGCATATTTGTGTAATAATTCTTTAAATAGTGATGTACAAATTTTCTCCTAGGAACCTGCATTGGCCCCATGCTAAGCATATGAAGATGAATGAGATCTGGTCTCTCTCCTGAAGTTGCAGGTGGTCACATGGAGGCAACGCCCTGTACAGCAAACCCCAGTGGCACCCGTCATATTCCAGTCTCTCTGGATGCTGTATTCTCAGGATCTGGGACCACAGCCACCATGGGGAGGGGGAAGGGCGACAACCAACCGTGCATAGTGAATAATGCAGAAATGTACCAAAAATCTCAGATAGCACAGTGAATGGAGTATCTAATACATATGAAGTATGAATGTGTTTGAAGCGTAGATCTGTGCATGTGTGCAAATGGTGTGAGTATGTAGTGGATCTGTGTGAGGTGTATATGTGTGAGTGTGGTTGGTGCGTGGGAGTAGGCGATATGTGTATATGAGTGTATATGAAGAGTGTGCACATTTTTGTGTGTGTGCATTGGAGGGAGAAGTAGGAAGTCTGGCTATAGACAAAGCTTTCTGGAGGTAGGGATACTTGAGCTACCAGTGTATTCAACTCCAATCAGGCTTTCTTACCATTCTCCACAAATTCTCTGTGTCTTTGCCACCACCAAACATAACCATCATGTCCTAGTCTTCGCCTCATTCACCCCCACTGAATTCCTATCTTAGTAAATGGTACCTGCTTCACATAGATGCTCAGACTGTAAAACCAGGAATTATTCTAGACTTTCTCTCATGCTCCCGATTAGTCCTACCTTAAAACACCCTAGAGTCTGAGCACTTCTCACAACCCTTACTGTACCAAAGTCGGTATGGTTTTGGTGACAGCTGGAGGTGGGTGAGAGGAGGCTTTGGGCTTTGGGTTGATGGGTAAGTGTGGCTTCACTTAATGGGAGAAACAATATTATTTAAAGGTAAAATTATTAATTTAATCCTGGTTGTTTTGGATTTGAGGTGCTAATGGAGCATCCAGTTTGAGATGCTGATAAGCAGATGATAACATGTCCCTGGAGCTGAGAGTAGGAAATTCGAGATTTGGAAGCTTGCAGGGGGTGGTTGGAATCATGGGGGAAGGTGATATTGTCCCATACGTGGCCCAAGAGTGAGCAAAGAGAAAGCAACCAGCTACTGCAGAGTCCTGAAGTACTAGTCCTCCCTGCTGCATCATGTGGCCACTCGATGGCCACGTGAAGGTCACTCCCAGAGCAATGAATGTAGATTGCACCTGAGTTAGGTGATGGTGGTAGCAGGTTTTAGGGCCATTAGAATTATCTTGAATCCTCTGTATATCCCAGAAAATGCCCTCACTTATGCTTCTATTCACCTGAAATGACAGCTGAGTGCTCTGCTCCTTTACACTGTGATATATAACATAAGGATCACTCATCAATGTCATGGCAATGGCTGTCTCCTCATGGTCCATTCACCTCTGCAATCCCCACCCATGGGACCCCAGAATCCACCACTCTACAGAAGCTGTTTTCGTAAGGTGTTTAGTCACACAGATGTAATACCTGTAATGTACTTTCCATGGTCATCTTTCTTTTGCTGTTTCTGACACTTAACACTGTTAATCACATCCCTTGCTGCGAACCCCTCTCTTGTCTCTGGGAAGTTAATTATGGTCATTCTTTCTCCTAGCCTGTTTCTACATCTTTCCTTATCGGCTCTTTCCAAATTGCAGAATTTGACCTTCCCTTGTTCAGTTTTATGCTTTCTCTTTGAGATCTCTGTCAAATAGCCCACAGCAACCCAATCCCCAAATCTGTCACACCCTCTCTGACCATGCTTCTCTCCCCACAACCCCCACATGCCTTATAAGTTTATGAGCTTTCTGTTTCTGACAGCCTTCTGAACAGTGCCATTAGGTGTCATACTTCATCACCAAAGCACCAACATATTCAGAAGTGGAATTCACCATCTTTACCCACAACCCTTGCTCCTTTTCTTGATTTGCTTATTTTCACCCATGTGGAATCAAGGTGCTGAACTAGAAAATTGTCTTTAAAAAGAAAAGATCTTACCATTTATTTGAGAAAGAGAGAGAGAGAAAAGCAGTAGGGGAGAGGGACAGAGGCAGAGGGACTCTCTTGGGATCATGATCTGAGCTGAAGGCAGATGCTCAACTGCTTGAGCCACCCAGGTGCCCTATGAATTTGGATATTTCACTATCCCTCATCTATTTAAACTAACCAGCCACCAAATCACATAAATTATTCCTTTTTAATGTCCCTTAGATCCATCTTCCCCTTTTTCTTTCATTACTATCACTTTGGCCCAGGCCTATAATTAGCATGGAGTGGGAGGAAGAGCACAGGCTCTGGAATCCACTTATATTGGACTTCCAGCTCTACTCTTTACTGCGTCATGCTGGAAAGTCAGATCATCTCTATGTGTCTCCACTCCTCATCTGCCAAAAGGACATAATAATGCCACCCATATTATCTCTTTGTCAGAGGATTAAATTAGCTGGTGTATGTCACATACTTAGAACAGTCTTGCCATAGTTTAATAATGCATTGTTATCAGCGTTGGGCATTATTATTATTTTCATCTGTCTTTGCATAACTCACTAACTGTCTGGTCTTCCCAGTATACCACCACAATGTTCCTAAGGTATTTTGTCATTCCCTCTTACTAGGGGGTCTATAATTATTGCTGTTTCCTTCCATTTATTTACAGGAAAACTGTTCTACTTGCCTTTCAACATCCTCTATAACCTGGTGCCATCTTGGGTGACCACCTTATTTCTCACCACTCCTAACATCAGCTGAACTTCATTCAGCTTTCATTTAAAGCACAGTATGTGGAGAGACTTGGAGGAGTGAGAAAAAGAGAGAGAGAGAAAGAGAAAGAGAAGCATGTCTTACCTTTTACCATCCCTTTAGTTTAGCTAAGTTAAACTTAGCTGCTGTTCTATTTTTCTAGTTTTCCCAACTCTGTGTGACCTGAAACAGGTAATTTAATCTCTCTTTGCCTCAGTCTCTTTATCTGCAAAAGCTGGAAAGTAATAGAGCTATGAGTATGAAATGTAATAATATGTGTTAATTGTTCAAGTCCTCATTGGAATTAGTCTACATATAAAGAAAGTACATTATTTAAGTGAAGTATCCTAAATGGGTTGTAAAAAAGGCAGTTGAAACGGATACACATGGAAAATATGCAGAATACTTGAAAGTTATGCAGGTTTAAGTGCATGTAAGGTGTTGACCTAAATCAGCCATCCTTTGGCTTACTTAAAACTGCTACTTGCATATGCATCTTAACCCTCTCTGCCTTCCCATTTTAAAAAAATTTATTCCCAGTATAATTAATGTACAGTGTTATATTAGAATCTAGCGTACAATAGAATGACTCAATAATTCTGCCCATTTCTCAGCGCTCCTCACAATGAATGTATCTTCAGTACCCTCCACCTATTTGCTCCCATTACCCCACCTACCTCTCCTCTGGGAAACTGCCTCCTATCTTAAAAGTCCAGCTCTGTTCCTTACCTTTGTAAGATGACTCTTTTCAACTCAGAGTTATCTTTCTTCCTTGTATCTACAACACATATTGTCTAGACTGTTAATTTTGGGTTTACTGTGAACTTCCCTGCATTGTTAGTTAAGATTTTCTGTTTGCATGTTTAATTTATTAAAGCAAACTATTTGTGCTTTTTGAGCACAGAAACTATGTCTTCATATTCCCTCAACATGTAGAACAGAATTTTGCAAATAGCAGTTCTTCAAGTTTGTGTTTTTAACTTAATGATTTGTTATTTATTTGACAGAGAGAGAGAGAGAGAGCACATGCACACAAGCAGGAGGAGTGGCAAGCAGAGGGAGAGGGAGAAGCAGACTCTTCGATGAGCAGGGCTTCCGCCGAGGAGCTCAGTCTCAGGACCCTGGGATCATGACCTGAGCTGAAGGCAGATGGTTTATCAACTGAGCCACCCAGGGGCCCAGTTTGTTTTTAATTTAATGTGCTGTGTAAAAAGGAACATTTGCCATGCTGACTTGTCATGTTATATGAATGCCATAGACTCAGAATGTCTCTCCTTTTCCATGGAGAAAGTATTAACTATCCTCAGTCCTTTTGAAGCCAACGAGGCAAGAGCTACACTCACACCACTCCCAGCCCCATGCTCTTCTATATAAGTTTGGTGTAGATTGATGTCGATTGTATGTGAAGGCTGGTTTTTCCATACACTAACTGCAACTGCTTTCTCTTTGGTGGCAGCATTTAAAGTAGGCTCTGAAGAAAATAAGATCCAGCAAATCTTACAATAAATAATGCATAAAGCATTTGTTAAACAATCCCTGGAAACAGCCAACTTTTTCCTCATCTGGCAACTTTGATTTGGGTTTATATGAATTTTATTAGTTTAAAATGAGATGTATTCATAAACCCTTAACTTGCCTCATTATTTATTTCAAAGTGCAGACCACATACATTTTGATGTATTATAAGTAATTCTATTATAATATTTAGGTGGTTGCCTGAGCGAACTCAAGCTTTCTGTCCAAATACATTATAAAAACAACCCCTTCTTCGACAAATGCTTAACTGTTGACATTGGTGCTGTGGGCCACAGTCCCAACAGAGCCCATTAGGGAGGAAAGGAGGCTTTTCTTGACACACTTTAAAGATTTATTCTGTAATGAGGTTCAACAGTCATTTTAAAGATCCCAGAGCCATCTGAGGGAATTTGGAGCTACAGATCAAGGAACTGAGCAGAACTCCTGCTTCCTATGCCTTATAACTCAGCCTGAGCAAGCACTACATTTCTGGCCTAGCCTCATGTGATGACTGGTCCACATCAGTCAGTTGAAGGCTTAGCATTTTACCTGCTGTTTGGAGAGATCACAAGACTAGCACTAGTGGATCAGTAACTCTATAAAAATAGTACTCATGCTGGGGCACCTGGGTGGCTCAGGCAATTGAGCATTTGACTCTGGATTTCAGCTCAGCTTATGATCTCAAGGTCATGAACTCATGACCTGAGTTGGGCTCCTGCTCAGTGTGGAGTCTGCTTAAGATTCTCCATCTGCCTCTTTCCTCACTTACATGCTCTCTAAACAAACAAATAAAATCTTTTTAAAAAATAGTACTCATGCTAATCTGTAGAGCAGCGTACTGAGAATTTTATATATGTTATCTCATTCTGCCATCATAGCAGTCCCTACAATATAGGTGGAAGCCTGAGGTCAGGTAAGCAACCTAATATTTAAGTGTCAGGGATATTACTTAAACGTAGGTCTAGCTAGCTACCAAGTTTCTTAGACCAAATATTATATTGCCTAAATGAGGATGTTGCCTGATGTTGTAAATGTTTTGGTGGCTAAGTCTGAATTACTGGGGGAAATGAATCCATATGATCTGACAAGTGTGTCTGTTTTGTAGAAGATATTTCAGTATCACCTAATAACAATGGAGAATTTTATCACATGGTGGAATGAGTGTATAAAATCTTTAAAACTGATTTAGAATGCTCTGACTGTATTGATTAACTTTCTGTGTATTTAAGTCTTTGGTGGGAGGCAGTTATTAACTGGTAAGGGGCACAGGGAGTTGTAAATGTTTAATCTCTTGATCGGCATTTACATGGGTGCATATCTATGTAAAAATTTTTTTAAGATTTTATTTATTTATTTGAGAGAGAGAGACAGAGGACAGAGACAGAGAGAGACAGAGAGAGAGAGAAAAAGCAGAGCAGGAGAGAGGGGCAGAAAGAGAAGCAGATTCCTCATTGAGCAGGGAACCTGAAACAGGGCCCAACCCCAGGACCCTGGGATCATAACCAGAACCAAAGGCAGACACTTAACTGACTGAACCACCCAGGTGCCCCTATGTAAAAAAAATTTTGAGCTGTATAGTTAAGATTGTTACACCGCATATGTAAGTTATATCTCAATGTTCTTAAAAATTAAAAAAAGGCTTAAATATTCTGATTTTATTGTTATTTGGTGGAAGTTTAGATCTCTGATATAAGACCTTTCTTCTTCTCAAATGTAAGTATTTTATGTTACAAATTTCTCTTAAACAGTACTTCAGCTGTATTTTTCACATTTTTCTATATTGTGTTATGCTCATTCAATTGAAAATGTTTTCTATTTCTCCTTATGAATTCTTAATTGGCCCATGAACTAGTTAGTAGTGTTAAACTTGCATACACTTGGGGATGTTTCTATTTTTATTTCCCAGTTTAATTCCATTGTGGTCAAAAGTGTATTATATACACTTTCAATTCCTTAAAACGTGTTCTATGTTCCAGAATGTGACTTATGGTCTATATTATATGTGCCTGAAATGAATGTATATTCTGCTTTTCTTAGATGGAATATTCTGTGGATGTCTATTAGGTCAAATTGTTGATGGCTCATAGGTCTTCTATATCCTTACAGCATTTCTTCCTACCTGTTTTTATCAATTACTGAGAGAGACTATTGAAGTCTCCAACTACAATTGTGTATTTGGTTTTTTTCCCTTGGTAGTTTCTACTGGTTTTTATTCAAATATTTGAAGGTCTGTTAATAAGCATATAAAATTATTGTGTCTTTCTGATTATTCTAGCTCTTTTTTTAAAAAAAGATTTTATTTATTTGACAGAGAGAAACACAGCTAGAGAGGGAACACAAGCAGGGGGAGTGAGAGAGGGAGAAGCAGGCTTCCCGCCGAGCAGGGAGCCCGATGTAGGGCTCGATCCCGGGTCTCCAGGATCATGACCTGAGCCGAAGGCAGTACCCTAACCAACTGAGCCACCCAGGTGCCCCTGATTATTCTAGCTCTTTATCATTAAGAAATGACCTTTATTCCTGGCATATTCTTTGCTCAGAAATCAACTTTGCCTGATATCTATAAGACACTCTAGCTTTCTTTTGATTGGTATTATCACAGCATATATTTTGCCATCTTTCACCTTTAGCCTATTTTGTCTTTATATTTAAAGTGAGTTTCTTGTAGGCAGTACCTTGTTGGTTCTCACTTTATTATCTATCTGATAATGCTTGTCTTTTGGTTGGTATGTTTAGACCATTTACATTTAATGTGATTGTCGATATGATCAAGTTTAAATCTACAACATTGACATTTGTTTTCTCATTGTCTTATCTATTCTTTGTATTTTTTCTCAGTGTTTCTCAGTCTGCTTTTGAATTATTTTTATGATTAAAGTTTACTCCTACTATTGGTTTATCACTTATAGATCTTTTTAAAAAAATAATATGTGCCCAGGAATTTATATTATATTTAATCAATTATAGGTTATTCTCAAATGATATAGTACTGCTTCAGGTAAGGTGTAAAATCCTTATACCAATAATACCTTGCTACTACTGCCTCTCATTTTTTGTGCTATTATTGTCATACATTTTATATGCTATATGGTATAAACCCATGGTAGATTGCTACAAATTTTCACTTAGTAACATCTTTCAGACTGATGAGAAATAAGAAAAAATGTCCTTTATATTAGTCTTAATTATTAACCTTTCCTAAATATTAACTATTCCTAGAAATCCTCATTTTCTTGGGTAGAACCAAATTTCTGCTGTCATATTCATTTTGCTTAATTAATGTTCTTTAAGTTCTTTAACATTCTTATAATCCAGGTTTGTCAAAATTGAATTCTTTCAATTTTTCTTGGCTTGAACAAGTCTATTACACCTTCATTTTTTTTCTTTCTTTCTTTTTTTTTTTTAGAGAGAGAGATTGAGAGAATGAGTGGCGGGGGGGGGTGAGTGGTAGAGGGAAAGGGAGAGAGAGAATCCCAAGCAGACTCCCCAATGACTGTAGAGCCCAATGCAGGCCTCAGTCTCATGATCCTGAGATCATGACCTGAGCCAAAATCAAGAGTCAGATGCTTAACTGTCTAAGATACTCAGGGAGCCCTATTTTGTCTTCAGTTTTGAAAGATATTTTCACTGAATAAAGACTTTTAGATTGACTTTTTTTCCTTTCAAGTTTTTAAAGATGTCACTTCACTGTTTCCTGTTTTGTATGGTTTCTGACAAGGAGTCTCTGGTAATTATGATCTTTGTTCCTATGTTTGTAATGTGTCTTTTTCTCTGGCTGCCTTCAGATGTGCTTTCCATCTTTGGCTTTCAGAAGTTTGCACCTGATTTATTTAGTTATGTATGTCTTTGATGTTTGGTGATTATTCTGCCTGCAGTTCATTGAGATTCTTGGATTAGTGGTTTAATGCCTTTTGGTATTTTTGCAAAAATTTCAGCCATTATTTCCTCAGCAAATGTCCTCATTCTATCTCTTTGAAGGAGCCTTTTCTCCTTAGATTTGAGACCTGCTGGTTGCCTTGAAATCTCAGCTCCCTGGGGACTCAAGGAAAATTCTGATATTATAGTTTACCAAGTTTGCTCTTATTGCCAGAGTAGAAGCAGCATTGTTTCCTAGAAGGAAGTGGAATTCTCCTTATTGGACACTTAAAATAAGTATCTCTTTGGTATATGAAACCGTCCAACCGATGAAGGGTTTGAGATTTTTCCTACTTGCAAGTTGACTGGATAGATTGCCTCTGTTTTGTGGACGCTGACCAAAGATCCAGGACTCCTGACTCAGACAAAGTTCAATCTGTTACTCATAGCAATAAGAGCAGTCATAATATCATCCTGCCCATTCCCCAAGCATTAATTCCCATGGAGCAATAAGCAGAGGGCCAGATGATCCCTGCACATGAGATGGGCTGTGTTACAGGGGAGCCCTGATTTTAAGGAAACCAAATATTTTATAATGGGCAGTACATAGGTGTGCCCTTTGCTGTGCAGGACACGCTATTTCTTCTTTTTTTGCTGTATAAATGTCCTTGAAGAGATACTCCAAAACAAAGGGAGTAATACCTCTGCTCCCAAGATACACAAAAATGCAAGATACTTATGGGGAATTTTCTCCCCAGAGAACTGGCATCTCGTGAACTGATCTGTTTCCTCAATCCATATTCTCAATGCAATTGTATCAGTAACTCAACTATGTATTTTGTCTCACAAAGAATCTATTTCCATTTATTTCAGTGATATTTATTGGGGATCTCTCATGTACCACCAAATGTGCCAGGTGCCAAAAATATTATAGTGGACAAAATAAATATGGTCTCTATTTCCCCAAGCTGATAAATAGGATAATTGAAGTTCTTCAGGGTTTTAAAATCCTGAAAGCCAGACAAAGTCCTAATGGGCTAAACTACCAGGGTTGGAAGAATTTGATATTCAGACCATAATTTCACATGAATGCCACTTACATCTCTAACCTGGACACAATTCCTTTTCCATTATGCTCATCCCCATGGAAATTTTCATACTACACTGTGAAGTTTTTAAAAGCAAGAACTGCATTTTATCATATGGAGTTTTGTTGTAATTTCTCATAGACTTTAGAGACATGAGAACTTTCTGTGCAAATTTACCTTTAAAGGTGTTAACTAAGCCTCACATGTTATTTCATTGGAAAATGATACTAAGGTGCCTGGGTGGCTCAGTCGGTTAAGCATCTGCCTTAGCTCAGTGGGGAGTATGTTTCTCCTCGGCCTCTGCCCCTCCCCCAGCTGGTACTCACTCTCTTCCTCTCTCTCTCTCCCTCTCTCTCTCTCTCTCAAACAAAGTCTTTTAAAAGAGAAAATGATACTTCATCCTGCTTTTTTTTTTAAAAGATTTTATTTCTTTGAGAGAAAGAGAACACAAGCTGGAGTGGGGGTGGATGGGCAGAGAGAGAAAGAGAAGCAGACTCCCTGCTGAGCAGGGAGCCAGATGTGAGGCTCCAATCCAGGACCCAGAGATCATGCCCTGAGCCAAAGGCAGACACTCAACTGACTGAGCCACCCAGGTGCCCCCATCCTGATTTTGAATAGCATGATAAAATATCCACACAATTTTTACCTGGCTGTTTGCCACATCAAAAAGCTTTGAATCATTAGGCATAACATGCGAATTCTGATATTTTATCACCAGCAACCTTTACACTTCATAAAACAGATATGGTGCTTCCTATTTCTGTAAAAGAAGGTGAGAGATAAAATTGAAGGAAGTTTGGATTTGCAAATGACTTGGAACCACATCCTGAACACAATTTTTTAGCACATGTCCTTTTCAAAACAGATATAAAATGTAGTCTTTTTTTTCTTTGTTTTCAATTGCCAGGAATAGGAATATGATGGCATTTCATTTCTGAGAAAACATCACAGGTTTACCTATTTTCCCCAAATAATGCCTTTGACTTATTCAAAACCAGCCAATATGTTTTCTTGGAGTTTTCCCCTAGATTTTTAATTCCATAAATGTGTATATGGGAATACCAATATATGATTGTACATGATATAAATTATATTCTTTATTCATTCATGCTCAATTTGTATGCCTTGATTAGCTGTTTCTGTGCCTAAGGTGTGTTGTCAAGACAACAGTTTAAGTGCTGTCCTTTGAACCTAGGAGTTCTGTTTTACCAGCACTCAACTGTAGAAGGGCCAAAGTTCACCTCTCAACTCTGTGTGTGCTGCTTGATTTAAATGTGAAACTTGGCACTGAGTGTCCTCCTGTGCCTGGTTATTATTCTTGGAATGCAAAAGGTACATGTTTTTGTAATTCTCTAAGGAACTCCTCTATAGCTTTTCCAGAACTGAAGTCAGGTTTCGCTTCCAGGCTATATTCCAAGTCCTAAAACCCATTTTTTTAGCCGCTCTCAGACAGATGGGTGCTATTTTTGAAATCCATATGGGCTTTCCTGTCTGCTAGGGTCTATTTCACGGTCCCCATTACTACTACAGAAATACACTTGGTGCATCCGTGCTCGCCTTGTTGCATAGAGGGCTCTAATTTCCATCCAAAACACTGAAGCCGACCTGGGGAGGAAAGGGAGAGCAAACTCCTTTGTAAATGAACTTCAGTCAGCATTTATGAACTTCCACAGATTCCATTCCAACATTTATTGGGAACTTCAGGCATAAACAGTAGTAAGAGTATGATGCTGACAACGACCCATGCAGCCTGGGAGAAGGAAATAAGAAATGAAATATACGTAGGCACATGTTACGAGGTTTACAGCTGGCAAATTCTTAAAAGGGTAAGTGTAGATTAAAGTTTGGGGGATGAAATTACATTTTTAAAAATTTATTTATTGACAGAGAGAAACACAGCTAGAGAGGGAACACAAGCAGGGGGAGTGAGAGAGGGAGAAGCAGGCCTTCTGCCAAGCAGGGAGCCTGATGTGGGGCTCAATCCCAGGACTCTGGGATCATGACCTGAGCCGGAGGCAGAGCTTAATGACTGAGCCACCCAGGTGCCCCTGAAATTACATTTTAAAGGTTATAGGGGAGCATATGAGAACAGAATTCTAAGTAAGTAAAAAATCTTCTGTAGCTAAAGGTCCACTTGGTGTCCATTTTATAATTCCTTGTTTTTGGAACTATGACCTTACCTATCTGAAAATCATGCATCCTGTAACTCCTCCCATTCAGAATATAACCTGGAGTCACAAAAGAAGCCAAAGATATTGCTGCAAGCTAAAATCGACATCTCAGTGTTCGTGAGCTAAAGCCCGGGAACTTGACTCTGAAGCAAGCCCCATGTCAAGGTCCATTTACTCATAGTTCATGCACAATTCTAAAAACTACCTACTCTTCATTTTTTGTTTGTGAAATTTGGTGAGGGCCGCCATAACAAGTGCCACAGACTAATTAAACAAAAGATGGATTAAACAAAAGAAATTTGTTTTCTCAGTTGTGGAAACTGGGAAGTCCAAGATCAGGGAGTCGGGCAGGGTTGGTTCCATTCCTCGGTCTCTCTCCTTGACTTACAGATCACAGTCTTCTCCCTGTGTCTGCACAAGGTTGTTCCTTCAGACACCTTCCTGCATAATCTCTATCTAAATGTCCTCATTATAAGAACACCAGTCATATTAGATTAGGGCTCACCCTTAAGATCTCATTTCACTTCTTCACCTCCTTAAAACCCTTATTTCCAAATACAGTTACATTCTGAGATACTGGGTAGGGATTAGGATTTCAACATATGAATTTGTGGGGATTCAATTTAGCCCATAATATATTCATAGGAAAAATAAAAACAAAAAAATACATATATTCATAGCAACTTTGAAGCAGAAAATAAAAAGAGTGACTGTAGAAAGACATGGCATTAGTTGGGTATACCAATAGTAGCAATAAGCAAAAACCCAAAGGCAAGAATGAAGGTGGCAAATCTATATTAAAAGCTCACGTAGGTCTATTGAAAAAAGCATAAAAGTCTGATGTAAGTATCTTTCATCTCTCAGCAAGTCCTGGATCATCTTCACATACCTACAGAATTTTAACTGAGCAAAAGTGGAGTGTTCGTCAAATATTAGCAGTGAGTTGTCATAGAATGACAGGTGGGAGTATAAGTTGTAACAGCATCACTTGGACATTCCACTTAAACTCTCTAAGTATTTGTTTTCTCATTAGTATCATGAGAACAAAATTATCTGGGCAAATGCCAGAGATAAGAAAGCCATATGTGAGTGTTTCAGAAACTGATAAGCATCTTCCCAGGAATAAGCTCTTAGATCCCATAAGAAGACATAAAAATTTGTTTACAAGTAAATAAGAGCTAGATTTACATGTTAAAAGGATTGAGGATGGACTTGTTAAATTTTTGATGAAGCATATCCTTAGTGGTTTAGAAAAGTTATTTTTTAATAATAAAAAAATTGTCAATTTCTAAGAGTTCTTTAAGGATGTATTGCAATGAACTTTCTTAAGACAAAGCATGGTGGGTGCCTGGGTGGCTCAGTGGATTAAAGCCTCTGTCTTTGGCTCAGGTCATGATCTCAGGGTCTTGGGATTGAGGCCCATATCCGGCTCTCTGCCTGGCGGGGAGCCTGTTTCCTCCTCTCTGCCTGCCTCTCTGCCTACTTGTGGTCTCTCTCTCTCTGTCTGTGAAATAAATAAATAAAATCTTTAAATTAAAAAAAAGGCAAAACATGGCTAAAATAACCAGAAATATCCTTCTTACTATATTCCCCTATATTCAAATTCAAGAAATGAAAGCTATAAGAAATAATATGATATAATAAAAAGAGTTCTGCTCTGTAAATAAAAGGAACTGGATTATGATTAGAACTTTGTAATGACCTTGAACCCTGTTTGATTTTCTGGGTCAGTTTCCACATATTTAAAATAGAGGGATAGAACCAGAGGGTTTCCATGGTATCCTCCAACAGGAAAATTTATGAAGGGCCATTTCTACTTCCTTTGTTCTCATTTCATAGAATTAGGAAAGATCTAAAAAAGAGTTGATCTCTACTTACTTATCAATTAATTCCTTTGCCCACCCCCAATCACAATTTGTGGAGATAAGAAGAGCAAGAATATGAATGAATGACCAGGAAGCCTGGTCTCCATCTCCTGAGCCCCTGTCATGGCACCCTTGACTCGCTGAATCTGTTAGAAGTCTGTTCCCGTGTAGGGACTTCCAGGACAACACACAGTGTCATGTCTAGATCTCATAATGGGGAGGTTGCTGTTTTAAGCTGCTAAGTCCTCCTCAGCAAGGCACCAGCAGACCCTGCCCTACTGTCTCAGGGTGTGCTAATCTCTGCCATTCAGAAGAAACCAAAGTCACACAATGACAAGTCACAGCTTGTATATAGATTGTGTCAAACCAATATGCCTCTAAATGCTGTCAATAATTTAGTTAATATAGGAAGCCCAGCCCTCTCAGATTTCTCCTTGATCCAAGTCCTAAGAAGAAAGCCCTTGTCTTAGACAGAAGCACACACGACAGTCCCTCTTTGCTTAAAGACAGTAAGAATTCACCACACGTTAAAAATAAATTCTTGGGGTGCCTGGGTGGCTCAGTTGGTTGAGCGACTGCCTTTGGCTCAGGTCATGATCCCAAAGACCAGGGATCAAGTCCCACATCAGGCTCCCTGCTTGGCGGGAAGCCTGCTTCTCCCTCTCTCACTCCCCCTGCTTGTGTTCCCTCTCTGGCTCTGTTTCTCTCTGCCAAATAAATAAAATCTTATAGAAAATATAAATTCTTCAGGGACACATGGGTGGCTCAGTGGGTAAAGCATCTGCTTTGGCTCAGGTCATGATCCTCAGGGTCTTGCTCAGCAAAAGTCTGCTTCCCCCTCTCCCTCTGCCCCTCCCCACATTTGCGCTCTCTTTGCCGCTCTCAAATAAATAAAATGTTATTAAATAAATAAACAAACACATATGCATACATACATATATACATACATACATACAAATTCTTCAATGCCTCTACCTAAAGCAGTTAAGGATTGGGGGATGGCACCAGGAATGGTTAGCAAGACAAGCCCTTTCTCAGGCTGTAGGTGATACAAGGTTGCACATGAGAAGATAAACTTCACTGAGTTCATGGTCTAAGAGAAAGAACAGTGTGAAGTGCTAATACCAGGGACTTAGGAAAAGAGCAATGCTTCTGCAGCAGAGCACACAGGGATACCGATTTTGAACTCCCAAAGACAATTCAATCTGAATGTATCAGCAACCAAACTCATTATTCTTCACCCTTCAAACCAATTCTTCTAAGCCACCCAAGCAAGGCTGTAACCTCTCCTCCCTCACCTAATGAGTAACTAGGACCTACTGATTCCATCTTTTAAATATTTCTGAAATCCATTCTGTTCTCCTGGTTTAATTACTATTACCCTGGTTAAATGTCTGTCTACTTCTTAGCCTACCAACCTCTACATCATCCCTTACACAGCCAACAGATTTATCTAAATAAAATACAAATTCAACTGTATCATTCCTTTACCTAAAGACCCCAAAATAAGCCCTCACTTTCTTCTGTAGAAGTCCAGGCTTCCCAGAAGGGTATATAAGGCCTTCTGTCATCTAATCCCCCCATTTTGATATGGCCACTTTTCTCACTTCCTTTAGAACATATTGATTCCAATTCATTTGTATTTCTTCACATGTTGCTTTAATACACTTTGTCTTAGGAAAGCAACATAAATGTTGATTATTTTATAGTATATGTGCCTTATAATAATTTTATTGACTCTCTAAAACAAATATGTTTTAAATAAGTTTAGTGGTAAGAGCCATTTTCTTCCACTGGATCATCATTCACTAAGATTAGGATCTAGGTTTTTGTTTTTGTTTTTGTTTTTTTACAATGAAGATAAAACCCCATATTTAAAAAAGGTAACAACAATCTTCATAAGCCAACAAAATGTTCTCTACTATTATAATTTTTCCCCTATACCAGTAAAAGTTATAGGGAGTAAGAAAATTTGGCTTATCCTCAGAAAGTTAAAAATAGAGCTACCCTATGACCCATCAGTTGCACTACTGGGTTTTTACCCCCAAAGATACAGATATAGTGATCTGAAGGGGCACCTGCATGCCAGTGTTTATAGCAGTAATAGCTACAATAGCCAAACTATGGAAAGAGACCAGATGTCCATTGACAGATGAATGGATAAAGAAGATGTGGGATACACACACACACACACACACACACACACACACACACACACACACTGGAATATTACACAGCCATTAAAAATGAAATCTTGCCATTTGCAACAACATGGATGGAACTAGTGGGTATTATGCTAAGCAAAACAAGTCAATCAGAGAAAGACAATTATATATGATCTCACTGATAAGCATAATTGTAAAAACAAGGTAAAGGGTCATAGGGCAAGAGAGGAAAAAAATGAAACAAAACACCGGGAAGGAGACAAACCATAAGAGACTCTTAATCTTAGGTAACAAACTGAGGGTTGCTGGAGGGGAGGGGAGTAGGGGGATAGGTTGGCTGGGTGATGGACACTGGGGAGGGTATATGTGAGCACTAGGTGTTGTGTAAGACTGATGAATCACTGTACCCCTAAAACAAATGATACATTATATGTTAATTAAAAAAAAAACCCAGGGCATCTGAGTGGTTCAGTCAGTTAAGCGTCTGCCTTTGTCTCAGGTCATGATCCCAGTTCCACACTGGGATCCCCTGCTCAGTGGGGAGTCTGCTTCTCCCTCTGCCCTTGCCCTGTGCTTATGATCTCTCTCTCCCACTGTCTCTCTCTATCTCAAAAAGAAACAAGCAAATAAATTCTGAAAGAATAAAAAGATAAATTGACTTACAGAATACAAATTTAGAAATAATGAGGAGACAATATAATAGTCTTTTGATAAGCCTTGTTTAGTGCAAGACATTTCTCCCCATAGGCATAAAATAATATTGGGGTAGGATGAGGGAGGGGGCAGAAGGAACATGAGCTACTGTCCATGGTCCTGATATGAAAATACATACCATGACTTGGTTGTTCTCTGAGGGCCATGTGCCTCCTTCCCCATTCCTATCATCCTGCAGCATCCATGAGTTATATCAATACTGCTTGTTGTAGTTTTGGTTTGGTTTTGTTTTGCCTTTTTAGTGAGTCAATGTTTTAAATGAGCACTGTTAAAGGTTGTATTCCTCTAAAACATATGCTAAAGTCCTAACCCCCAGAATCTGTGACTGTGAACCTACGGTGACATAGAGTATTTGCAGATATAATCACGTTAACATGAGGTCATACTGGATTAACTGGTATCATTATAATGAGAAGGATATTTGGGTATAGATACACACTGGGTAAGGCCATATAAAGACAGAAGCAGAGACTGCAGTGAGACATCAGCACATCAAAGAATGCCAAGGATTCCTGGCAATGGGAAACTAGAAGAAGCAAGGAAGGATTCCTCAGCTAGAGGCATCAGAGAAAGCATGACCCTTGATTTCAGACTTCTAGATTCCAGAAGTGTGAGAGAACAGATTTCTGTCATTTTAAACCTCCAGTCAATGGTAATTGGTTAGAGCCGCCCTGGGGAACTAATATGAGTACATTATAAATACTCCTTAAGTTTTTTTATTTTGCGCTTACTTTATAGTCCCAAGTCTTAGCTCATTATCTTTCTTCAAGATCTAGGTTTAGTGTACTCATCTATATAAAGGATAATAGTGCTCAGGACTGAAATATGATCATGTCTACAAGTGAGGGAGATCACACTGCCAACACTAAGCTAAGCTTAAGGTCTGAATTCCATGATACTTCTCTATTTCTGCTTCAGTTCAGGTGATAGGGCAAGTATATCTTTCACCTAAAGGAACAAAATAGCTCCATTATTACTCAAAGTTAGTGGAGTGTCATGGGTAATTTAGAGATTTTGCTTTTCGGCTTTCTCTTTTGGATCTACTAGTTCAGCATTTCTCTGAACATTAGCAGTGATTAATATGTCTACTTACTGTTTTGAGACATTGCTAGGTAAAAGAAAAACAGGAATTCTATGTCAAAATGTCTACTTTCCTAGGTCTCTTTTGCACAAGAGGACCCACTGCTGAAGAAGTTGCCAGTCAGAGAGTGTGCAACGATGGACAATGCATGCTTTGAAAACTGTAAACATACTGGTGACTTGGTTCCTCCTGACTACAGTGAACCAGGTTATTTTCTCCCTATGCATATCTTCAGGGGCAGACAAAGTCATCTTGATTCTTCTGCTTACAAATGCCATTTTGTTGTTAATGAGAACACTGAAGAATTCCTTCTTCCTTATTTTCTCCTCTGGGGTATGTGTATGTGATCAGGGGGTGTGTGCTCAATTCTGTCTCTGCTGATGTTACTGCAATATCCTATGGGGCATACTGTTGAAGAGTTTCCTGTTCCTACAGAACAGAACAACGAGACTAAGTCTTCAGACAATGAACTCTGGGTGGATGATGCTGACAGGCTGCACGTTAGCTCAGAAGGAGCCTTTGCCATGATTGGCAACATGACATCTAATTCATAGATTGTTTTCCTTCTTTTCCTTTCAAGGGAGTGATCTTTTCTCATCACAATCTTCCTTTATATTTCAAAACATACTGTCTATCCCAGTGTAAACACAAGCTCTTGGGGAGGGCTTCCTGAAATGGATTTTTCTGGGGTGAATTCTGGGATTGGCATCTAAATATGTGATATAGACAAATTGACTCTACTGGAGTTGCTTTCAGATTGTGGCATTAGTTTATTAGAATTTGAAACACAATTAAAACTTCCAGGGGATTCATTTATTTTGATCATTTGTCAATAGATAGAGTGAAACTAAGAACTTTATTTTAAAATTGGTTTCATTAGTGTTAACCAAGATAAGCAGTATCTTGAAGATTATTTGTTTTAACTTGTGAGATGTTAGTCCAGAATCTTGCCTTTCATTTAGGCCTCTGAGAATAAGGGAAATAATTATTATTTTCTTGCCAAAACTGTTTGCCAGGTGAACTAATGATTATTTAATAAAACTATTCCTATGGTTCTTGTTTGAGTATGGTGTTACTCTTGACCATTGTAGGATTATGTCTTTCGGATCAAGCCAAAAGATCCTGATGACTTAAAAGCACTAAATTCTTTCTTTCTTTCTTTAAGATTTTATTTATTTATTTGACAGAGAAAAACAGTGGGAGAGGGAACACATGCAGGGGGAGTGAGAGAGGGAGAAGCAGGCTTCCCATTGAGCAGAGAGCCTGATGTGCGGCTCTATCCCAGGACTCTGGGATCATGATCGGAGCGAAAAGCAGATGCTTAATGACTGAGCCACCCAGGCGCCCCCCTAAATTCTATTTATATCAGTTATTTGCCTAAAACAAATAAATAAAAAACTGTTATTAGCATTCTTCTGCTCAAAATCCTTTGTATTACTGATTCAACTATTGAAATACTTTGTCACATACATCTCCCTGTTTGGTTGTTCCCATTTTTCAAACAAGCAGCAGAATGCACAGCATGTCTTATGTTAAAAAGATGACAGTTCCCAGGGTGAATATGAGTATGCTGTGACACAGCCCGTGGTCTGTAAGGACACGAATAAGAAAACGAATCCTGCCTAAATTCTAGAAAAGTTGAAAACTGACTTATTTTAGTTAGTAAGGATAGAGCTAGCAAATAAGCTTAGCTTGGGGTCAATACTTAGAAGATTCTCATATGATTTGGATATTGAATTTGAGCAGGACATTTGACTAAATCTTATAATATACTTACGGACAAGATGCATAGTGACTGGGGCCCAAACTACTTTCACAGTTAAGATGCATTAAAAGAAATAGAAAACTCCTAACAAGGTTCCTGTAGGTCCCATCCAGATCTGTGTTAGTCAGGACTCTTGTGAAGTTGTGGACTCAGTTCTGGGTGTGGGGCTTTATGAAGACAGTGACTTTGGAGAGTGTATCCAGAGAAGAGAGGTTAGAATGGTGGTAAGAGTCAAACTTGAGTCACTTGAAGGAACAATTGAATAAATTCAAAATAGTTTGCTTGGGTGACAGGAAACACAGGAAGAGTAGGAAATGCTGAAAGATATGGTGTGCCAGTACATCAAAGAAAGGCTTATTCTATGTGGCTCTTTGATTTGGAGAAGCAGCAATGGATAGAAAGGAATGATCACCGACTTAGAAGTCAGAACTACGTTTGCCGGGGTACCTGGGTGGCTCAGTTGGTTAAGCGACTGCCTTCGGCTCAGGTCATGATCCCAGAGACCTGGGGTCGAGTCCCACATCGGGCTCCCTGCTCGGTGGGAAGCCTGCTTCTCCCTCTCTCACTCCTCCTGCTTGTGTTCCCTCTCTAGCTGTGTTTCTCTCTGTCAAATAAATAAAATCTTAAAAAAAAAAAAAGAACTACGTTTGTCACATGACTTTCTAGCTGTGGGGGGCTGGATGTATTTTTTTTTAACCTATCTGAAGTTTAATCTCATGATCTGTAAAGGGAAGATAATTGTGCCTGCCTTGAGAATATTCAAAGACAGATACTGAAACTGCTCAGCTTACCATAGATATTATGGACTGAATGCTTGTGTCTCCCCCCATCTGACCCTCCACCAAAATTCATATGTTGGAACCCACGTGTGGTGTGATGGCATTTAGAGCTGGATCTTTGGGAGGGAATAAGGTTTAGGTGAGGTTCTGAGAGTGGCAGCCTCATTACTGGATTACTGTTTTCATATAAAGAGAAAGTGACATGAGAATTTTTTTTTCCCCCAAGAGTACTTTTTCCCCCAAGAGTACTCACCAAGGATAAGCTGTTTGAGGGCAGAGCAAGAAGGTACCCATCTGCAAACCAGGAAAAAGCCCCTCATTGAGAATCAAATCTGCTGGTGCCTTGACCTTGGACTTCCTAGACTCCAGAACTATGAGAAAATAAATGCCTGTCATCTAAACTGCCCAGTTTACAGTATTTTGTTATAGCAATCTGAGCTGACTAAGAAAGTAGATACTATTATTTCAAAGAATTAGAACTAATATCTAGAAGATTCTGAGAGGTAATTTCACTTCACTATAAAGAAGGGTTTTCTTGGGATGCCTGGGTGGCTCAGTCATTAAGTGTCTCCCTTTGGCTCAGGTCATGATCCCAGGGTCTGGGATCAAGCCTTGTGTCAGGCTCCCTGCTCAGCAGGAAGCTTGCTTCTCCCTTTCCTACCCCTTCCTGCTTGTATTCCCCTGTCAAATAAATAAGTGAAATCTGAAGGAGAAGGAGAAGAAGAAGAAGAAGAAGAAGAAGAAGAAGAAGAAGAAGAAGAAGAAGAAGAAGAAAAGAAGGAGGAGGATCAGGAGGAGGAGGAGAAGGAGAAGAAGAAGGGGTTTTCTTGTATTGAACATATTCAGTGAAGGGGTTGGGGAGTAAATTCCTTCTTGCTGGAGTGTTCAGAGTCTGTACGATAATCTGAACTATCTGTGCAACATTTCCACCCACCTTCTACTGGCTTACCCTTTGCTATCTGCTAGAGGTTCTAGGCACAAATAAGTGGGGAATCATATAAGGGGGGGCTAATTTAAAGATTAATTTAAAGGCTAATTCTGATCTACCTCACGGGTTTGTAAATCTTCTTGAAAGAATTTGTTCATTTATTTCTAATTTGGATGTGTTCATTTGTAATTATATCTTTTAACACCATATCTGTTACTTCCACCCAATCACAAGGATATAGACTTAAGAAGAGTGTTCAATCTCTTAGGCTTGGAACTCATAAATGAGTTTTAATTTCTCCAAACCAAACATACACGATTTTCAAATGGGGAATTATAGTCTCTAAAGAGAATAAGCTAAAATGCAAGAATGCATCATTTTCTATTCTCAAAGACAAGATGAAAACTCAACTTACATATACTCCCTGCAAGAAATATATAAATGACCCTCTGAAAAGCACAGGGAGTCCCAGTGGAACACTGGATCTAAGTTATGGCACTGTGAAAGTATGTTAGTGTAATTTATATGCCACCAATGATACTTATATGAATTTCATTAATTTTAAAAAGTAAATTGTTGCTATCTCTGTGTGGATAAACTATAATTCTTTGGTGGATTTTGAAAACTATTCTGGGTGCATAATGGGAATTATCATGGGAATTGAGATTCTGTGTATAAAAATTAATGTGCATAAATCAACTACTGTAGGCAGCTCATATTATGGTTTAGTGCAACATACATTAACGAATTAAAGCTGCATGTATCTAACTAATAGACTAAAGGCAGATGGCATGGTTTTTTTTTTTTTAAGTTTTTTTAATCTACTTTGTTAAATGCAGTAAGAAAGAAGATCTAAAACATGGCTGAAATTAGGAGTCATTAAAATCTAAAGGAATGGATATCATAAATTTCTTTCAGAACAGCAAATGTGACTTCCAAATATAACATATATTTTAAAAGATTTGAGAACCTTATCCAGAAATCAAGATAAATTCATCAGTGTGTTTGGTTATAAATTATATGAGATGGGTATAATTAGATAAATTTTCTGTATAACAGAAAAATTCATCATATTTCCCCCTCAAAGAGGAATTGATTGAAAAATCTTTTGAGACATCCCTTTGCTGACAAGTTGGCTTTTCCAAAGTATCTTAAAAATTCTTCAAGATTTGGTGAGGGAGGTATTTCAAGTGCCTCAGGTAAGAAGAATCACTTTCAGCTATGAACAGATAAAGCAACTTACATATTATCCTGTCCAACCTACCATGAAAATATGTCAGTCATTTCCTGAGAAAGAAAGCATTTGAAATAGGAATAAAAATTCTTATGAGCATTATATAAACCTATTAGATCCATGTATTATCTGTCTCATTGACTTCCTCACACTTTAATAAAAGTTATTTTAATCAAATCAAAAGAAGAATTTGCTCTTGCTTTCATAAGTCCCTCAGGGAACTATAAGGGACTCATTTTGAGTCTTTTGAACATATGTAATGCTCTTCCAAATTCAGAAGTGATCTTGAATTTAGAAAAGCTAAATAGTTTCCCCAAGGGGTACAAAGATGATAAATGACAGAGCTTGGACTCAAACTCAAGTGAGATTGTTTAGAAACATTGGCTTTGTTCTCCTCAAGACACCACTCTCTCTTCTGGGAAAAGCGTTCCATCCCATTTGCTGACCTCATTCTCTCCCTTTCACTTGTAAGTATCAGAGTTCTTCGGGGCCCTGCACCATGTCTTCTTCTTTCAGTATGCTCTTTACCTGGACAACCTTTCCCAGATGCACAAATACTACCTGCATGTTGACAATTCCCAATTTCTATCTCTAGGTGAAATACCTCTTCTGAGTTCTAGATTTATATATCCAAATGTCTTACGGTCAACTTCATACTTAAAATTTCAAAAGCTTGCCTTCTCCACAAACCAAAATGGACCATCTCCAATTTTTCCATCTCAATAAGTGGCACCTCCACCCATGTGTTTGGTCATGACATTGATTTGTCTGCATCCCCGATAACCTACTTCCTAATTACGTTCTATTGAAATCTTCCCTAAATATCACTTGGGTCCCTTCTCTTCTCTCCATCTCCTGGTGATGAGGACCAGAAAAGTGGTTCCTGAATCAGAAAAGCCAAGTTGATTAATGTCATCATCATTTTAAAAAGAAAAAAGAAAAGTATAGTGTGTTCTGCTTCTTATTTTCTGGAAAACTATGGTCATGTATTCATTCATTTCGGTAAGAACTTGCCTTCCTTGCTTTAACAAATTTTGAACTGTCTTTAATTTTATGAAGGCAAAAATAATTTCAGGGCACGTAGGAGGCACAGTGGGTTAAAGCCTCTGCCTTCAGCTCAGATAATGATCCCAGGGTCCTTGAATCCAGGCCCACATCAGGCTCTCTGCTCAGCAGGGAGCCTGTTTCCTCCTCTCTCTCTCTCTGCCTGCCTCTCTGTGTACTTTTGATCTCTCTCTCTCTGTCAAATAAATAAATAAATAAATAAATAAATAAATAAATAAAATTTTTAAGAAATAATTTCAGAGTTTTTTTCCTCAACTCAATGCCTTTTTTTCTTTTTTCCCTGTATGGCATATTTTGTGTTTTCTAGAAACCCTTCCAATCCTCACTGGGGTCTTCTTTGCTCAATTATTCCCCCAATAGCCTCCCTTTTTGATTAGGCAGTCCTCAAATCCTTGTTTCCCTCGGGACTGTGTTTCTATTATTGTTAATTACATATGAACATATTTTAGGGCTTTCCTTATTTTAAAAATATTATAGAATGAATTTATTTTATTCTAGATAAGTGAAAAAGAAGAGATGTATTAGCAGTTCTAAGTCCCAAGATTTTGCCACATGAGGAATATACGCTATAGTCAAGTTTTTGAAAATATCATCCAAGTTCTTTCTTTTCTCCATCAACACTCAATCCTTCAGTTAGCATTTCATGCTTAGAGACAGCAGTGTGCACAGCAAATCCTATGCACTCCTGATAATACCCAAGTTTCTCTCCCAAAGTCATGGCTTCCTGAGAAGAAACCAACCAGAGTCCTAGTTGCTGATCTTTAACAGAAAGACCTTTGGGTCTTTTGCTTCTCATCAGACACCAGTGCTCACCCTGCATTAGCTGAGCCAACTAACTTTAAAGCAGACTTAGAATACCTGTGACACTTTGGAAAGAGAGATTTTTAAATAATTGCAATACTGTTTCAAGGATGGTTTGCTTTTATAATTTCCAGAAATAAATAGCCAAGAAGCCAGCTTCTGAGAATGGAAAAACAAGGCTGAGCCTGGATTAGTATCAAGGTCTTCTGGCATAGCCTTGCAGTTCTGGGAATTGACAGGAATCACAAAGTAAAAAGAAAAAAAAATTGTGGACACTTTATATGCAAAAGCATCTGTAACAAAGTTCTCATTAAGCCTACTTCTTATCTATGGGTAGTTAAATATAGTCCTATACTGTTGCATAACAAAATTTGTGTTCAAAATAAGGCAGTAGGAGTGCTTTTTCTTTTAAAGGAAAAGTCATGAGATTTGAGAATCAAAATTGTTGAACCACAAAAATATAAAATGAATATTATCAGACTCAGGCCAAGGAAAGTAAAGCAGAACTCATGGGTTTGGGACTTAAAGTCCTGCTTTTCCACTTTCTAGAAAATTGGCCACTTTCTAGAAATTGACCAAATCATTTTCACTTCCTCCTTCATCTGTAAAATGGAGATCTATTTGTAATTCAGTAACTACTCACTAAGCATTTATTATGTACCAGCAACTATTTTGGATTGAGATGAGGGGTGGTGGTTGTGGAGATATGGTGGTAAAAAAATAATAATAATAACAGACAAGCAGACAAATACGTTTCCTGTTCCCCAGAAACACAGTTTAGTGGTGGGAAATATTAAACACAAAACCAAGGAAATAAGTATGTACTATGGTTGTGGCTAGAACTATGAATTAACAGAACAAGGTGCTCTTATGGGGTTAACCTGATATAGTCTGTTATTAATAATAATACTATCTGTGATGGGCTGAATAATGGTCCACCAAGATGTCCACATCCTCATCCCAGAACCAATGAATGCTCTATGGCAAAGACTTTGCAAATGTGATTGAGTTAAGGATCTGGCAATTCCCAGAAATATCCACGTAAGCCCTAAATGCAATCATGAGCATCCTTATCAGAAGGAGGCAGTGTGACCACTGAGGCAGAGAGTGGGGTGCTATCACAGCCAAGGAAGCCTGGAGCCGCTGGATGACAAAAGAGGCAAGGAACCGATTCTCCCTCAGAACCTCCGCAGGGAGCACAGCCCTCCTGGCTTCTCGATTTCAGACCACTGAAATGGATTTCATACTTCAGGCCTCTGAAATTATGATTTAATGCATTTGTGTTGTTTTGAATTTGTGGTAATTCGTTACAGCAGCCTCAGACACTCACTCTGTTCCCATGTCACAGGGCACGCCAAGAGCAGGCACACTGCCTAGAATATTGTAAATTCTGTTTGTATTCATTGCCATTATTATCTAAACCACCCAAGTTAGGGGGAGCCTGTCCTACCTTCGATGATCTCTCCCAAAAGAAGAGGCTCCTGCTCGTCAGAGAGAAGAGTTTGACCAGCCCTTCCACTTACCGGACAATGACAGTCATTTAGAATTTGTTGTCTGCAAAATGTTCTGCAGGGTTTTGTTGGCTATATAGTTATAAGGAGAAAATATTCTCTCTGACCTTATTTTTGCTCTTTCAGCGTTTTATTCTTGCCTTTGCCACAATGCTTATGTTTATATTTCAATGTATTTAAGTTTACATGCTGAATCGCGAAGGGCGGGGCCTCTGAAATCTGGCTCTAAATCCCCAGAACAGAACAGAGTGTCCGCACGCAGTAGGTGCTTTGTTGTGAATGATGAATTGATACATACTTTCCAGTTCATCTCATTAAATGGTGGTCCAGGGTGGAGGAAGAGGACCACAAGCAGTGTAAGCATGAGTGTCTTTTGGGACGGAACATGGATGTGCATAAGAAAGGCTACAACTAGACTCCCATGCAGCCTGGGGAAGGCACTGAACCCTCTCTTTCTATTTTCTTCTCTAATAAGGATCAGATAAAATGAAATAAGGGGATGTAGTGGATGAGACAGTTCAGTCATACCAAAGGTATTTATTGAATACTTTGGCCAGACACTATTTGAGAACCTGGGAATACAACTATGAAAACAATATAATCTTTTATTTCATAAAACCTAAATACAGTAGGGGAAGACAGGAGATGAACAGACACCAACCTATTAGGTTGTGCTAGTGATTTGACAATAATTAAGCAGGATGGCATGATAGACTTTTAACTAAAACCTCAATAGGAAGGAAGAGAAAACAATGCAATGATCTGGGGAAAATGATTTCCGGCAGAGGGAGAACCCAGTGCACAGGTTTTATGATGATAAAAGCCTTCATATTTGCATAGTGGAAAGAAAGCAAGAGTGGCTGGAGGCAGAAAGATGTCTATGAAAGAGGCTCAGAGGGACCAGACCATGCAGGGTCATAAAGAGCAATATAGGGAGCTTGCAAAGTTTTTATTCTTCCAAACACTGAAGGGTTTAAGCACGGCACTGACTTCATTTGGGCTATTTATTTTTCAGAATCACACTTTGGAGGGTGGGCCACAATGAAAGCAAAACACCAGATTGGACGCCATTGAAAAAGTCCAGATGGGAAACGATGCTGATGGCTTCCTGCATGGTGCAGGGGTGAGGAGGAGGGAGCACTCAGATGGCAAGAACAGGGCAAATCTGAAATCTCTTTTGGTCACCAGACTGACAAGACCTTCTTCTCTGTTTATTGGACAGAGGAATGAAAGAAAGAGGATTCAAGAACAACTCTTTGGTTTTTATCTTCAGTGACTGGGTGAACCGTGGGAAATTTACTAATATGAGGGAAAATAAGAGAGAAGTTAGGGTGCAGGGTGGGAATCAGGATTTCTGTTTTGCGATTCCTGTCAAACATTTCATGATATGTCAGATGGGTGGTCAGATATGTAATGCATGGTTCAGAATCCGTCAGGGTAGGAGACAACATTTGGGAATTAAAGAATATAGAGATGGGGGTCTTAATTTCCTAGAGCATCAGTAACAAATTACCCCAATCTGAATGGCTTAAAACAACAGAAGTTTATTGTCTCACAGTTCTGGAGGCTAGAAATCTGAGATCAAATTGCTGATAGGATAGAGCCATGTTTTCTCAAGGCTCTAGAGGAGAATCTGGTCTGTGACTTTCCCTGCTGGCATTCCTTGGCTTGAAGTTGTAGAAATCCAGTTTCTGCCTCTGTTCCACCTGGCACTCTTCTCTACTGTCTGTGTCCAAAGCTCCCTCTTCTTATAAAGGCACCAGGCAATGGGTTAAAGCCCAACATAATGCCTTTATCTTAACTTGATCATATCAGCAAAGACCCTACTTCCAAATAAGATCACATTCACAAGGACTAGGAATTAGGGCTTCAGAAAACTTTGGAGGGGAACATAATTCAACGCACAACAAATGATCTTTGCATTTTGAGGCTGAATGAGATCCCTTGGGAGAAGGTTAGATAGAAAAGAGATCCATAGATCTGTCTCTAGAGTGCTCCAACATTTAGAACTTAAACAGCGGAGGGAGAAGCCTTGGGATGAAGACAGAGAGAAACCAGGAGAGTCTGGTGTCCTGAAAGATGAGGGATGAGTTTTTTAAGGGGATAGCAGTGAAAGATATTTGCCATTCAAAGATACTAGGTCATGGGATATCTGTGCTACTGGAAGTTGATTTTATAACAGAGAGAAGTAAGTGGACAAGCTACATCCTCTAAAGGCAAAAAGCACTAGAACTGTCCTTTGACTGGAATAGAGGTACCCTGTCCTCTATAGTACATCCTTTGACACATCACTGATCTTGGACCAGAGAACTGGCAGACTTGCTAGATCCACAGGCAGGAAGCTTGAGATATGATGATAAAAAGGAGCAATGATTCTTTCTGGAATCCTCCAATTCCCCCCCTAGTGAGTGAAGCAAAGCTATTCACTGAGAGTGAGTCAGGAAGAGGTAGTGTAGATGACACAAAGTGGGGGAAGGTGTGAAAGGCATTTTGGACTAGGAAAGCAACAATACTAAGGACATACACTAGAATTGGTGTAAGATAGCTTCTAGTGTGGGTTCCATGATTCAAACCCATGATAGTTGCACACACACAGGCTTACATCCCTGTTCTCTCTCAGCGTTACTTATTAAAACTGATTTGTAAGCTTCCTTGCGTATTAAGGGTATTGGTATTGGCTGATTGTCATGTTTTTACCCTTTTCATTTTACAGTCTATTGTTTACTCATTGATTTTGCTGACTTTCTTGGTTTTAATTTTTCATGTGGTCAAATCTCATCCTCCTTTGTGACTTTTCCCATTATTCTTATACATAGAAAGTCTTTCCTTTAGAAGAGCATTACAGTTGTCTTTTCTTCATGTTAAGTGCCACCATTTCTAAGACTTTCTTAATTTATGATTATCTTTTATCTTGTCATGCTCATCATGGTCCTGACCCTCAGCTACATCTACAACTGAGTGTTGAGCAGCTGACCTGAACAACATTGGGTTGTACACTTGAAGAGTGTGGAAAAGACACAGAACCAAGACCTCAAACTAATCATCAAGTATGTTAAGTTCTTAATTTTTCCTATGATTAAATATTCAACTTTGTCATACAGATTTCTCAAATTTTTGGCCAAGAGTCAGTGGAGTTCGGACTTGGCAGAAAAAAAAAAGGTGAAGGAGTAAGTGGGAAGAAGCCACATCCAGTGACTAGGTGGAAATTTGTTCTTTTTTTTTTTTTAAGATTTTATTTATTTGACAGAGAGAAACACAGCCGAGAGGGAACACAAGCAGCAGGAGTGAGACAGGGAGAAGCAGGCTTCCAGCCCAGCAAGCAGCCCAATAAGGGGCTCGATCCTGGGACTCCGGGATCATGACCTGAAGGCAGAGGCTTAACCATTGAGCCACCCAGGTGCCCCAGATTTGTTATTTTTCACCATGACAGCTAGCTGTTAGATGCCCAAAGCAGAGAGAAAAAAGCTTGTGGAGAAGCTTTAGTGGTCAAGAGAAAACTCTCCCTCTTACTCCCTGTGAATGTCTCAGGGCTGGGAAGGGCATTTGGCTCTCAAGGTTTGAGGAGTACTCCATGGATTTTCTTAGGGCCTGAATAAGGGCCTGGGATGCCCCTTGTCACATCTCACTTCATCTAACCAACAAGAGTTCTGTCACTCCTGGCTTGGGAAAAGCAAGTCTGCCCTTGGGCAACTTTAAGTTCAATGATAAATAAAGAATGTGGAAGCAAGTCCAGCATGAAGCATGTTGCCTGGATATGTGCATTCTTACCAGGTTGGGAAGAATCAGGCTAAAGCCTCCCTTTAGTATAGGGATTCATGAAAGAGTAATTATTTATTGAGCACATAGTTTATACCAGGCAACATTATAGGAATGGGAACTCATGCTTGTATCAATGAGTTTGCACGAAGTAGACACTCCTTTCAAAAGGGAAATTAACTGCTCCATAGTTTGCAGGCTGGGGACACTGATTCCTTAAGCACTTAATTCTCCTTGTAAATATCTACACCAACTTACACTTACTGTCTCATAATTATATTTACCTACATCCATTGGTACTACTAATCACTCTCCTTTTCCCCTTCATTAGACAGATGTCATCAAGATCATTAGAGACAATGTGTCTTCTATGATGTCATCAGATTGCTTTTGCTTCTGTGTTTCTTTGCTCTACCCTTTCTCCTTCCACTCTTCATCCCCCTTTCCTCTCTCTTTCCATGCGTGCTCATTTCTCATACACACACACACACACACACACACAGAACACATCTCACACCTGGCTTTCAAACACTGGGGACGCTCTTCACCACATTACTGACAAAGTCATGACTCCTGCTCTCTCTTTTTGCAGATTTAGTGACTACAGAGTGTTTATATCCATTGTCACGTACAATTTTCTTTCTTTTGTGGAGTAATTGGAGTCATGACTCAACCCTTACCGAAACACCACATTGTGAGGCTGACAGATTTGGAATATACTGGAACTCCTATCCTAACCAAAGCTGTCTTTCTGGTCCCCTTATTCTATTATTCCTCCCGTCAGCTTCTGTCCAGGCTTGGAGACTCCTTTTCCTACTTAATTTCATTGTATGACTAAACGTAATGAGGAGACTAGGTGAGCTGCAGATTAGGAATGGAAAAAAAAAAAGTGATCTGTCTTCAGAGCAAATTGGTTAAAAAGTAAGGAGATTCTTACATCAGAATTTCTGCATGCAAAACACTGGAAAAAATCATACAGAGCTAAGGGAAATGAAATGATTTTGGACTCCCTGAATTATATTTGATCCGTGCATGCATTGATCTATTTTAAGTGGTTTTAGTTAAATGCTAACTAACATGGTCATAAAATTAGTACATTTTTTAAAAAAATTTTTCCCTGATTAAACCCTGTTGTTTGTCTTATCATTTCTCTGGGACTTCATTTTTCATAAAGAACAAATTGAGATCTTTAGAGGTTAAGCATTTAGTGTAATTTCAGGATGCACTGAGATCTAGAATGGCATTTGCAGCTTCCGGTCTATAGAACCAGAAATCCCAGATCAAAGGTGACATTTGCTCAGGCTCCTTCTGTCTCATCCTGCTAGTCAGGTGCCGTGTCTATGGCAATCTCCCAGTGGGTATCAGTGCCCTGACTGCCTACTTGCACATGAGGTTCTCATTTCAGGTATTTTTCTCTTGCTCTGCAGGGTTATGCTCATTTCTTCTCATTGAGAATGCCGACTTTTATGTCTGTGTTCTTCCCTGTCACTCTGTCTCCCTCCTTCTCCTTCCTCCTTCACACAGCCCATCTCTCCTCACTAAAGGAATGGGGTCATTCTAGCCGGGCTCCGGAGACACTGAGTCTCTGACCTACTTCTTTAAGGACAGCACCTTGATTTTTCCTTGCCACCTTCTTGAGTACTTCTCTGCACCGTTTGAATTTGCTGGAAACCTGATATTCTCACTCTAATTATGTGTTCTCATTTCCATGAAAAGTGCTAAGTCTTTGCCTGGATTGGGTGGCGCCTTTTGCGAGTTCCGCATTGTTCTGCATCAGACATGATTCTACCTTGCACCGCACTCCTCTGGGCTCTGAAGGCTGCACTTTCTTGTTGGTGCTGGAAGAGAAGGTCCCTGACCTACAGCCTCTGAAGGATTCTGCCCTGCACACAGGCCAACAACTTCACTCATCACATTCCTAATTCTCTCTGGGTCCATCTCGATGGCTCTTAGGTTTTTTCTGGCACCCAGTCCCACCGAGCAGACCCTGGCTTTGCAGCTTGCCTCACCAGAGTCCATATTGTGCAGCTTGGCCTCAGGACCCGACGGCCACATACTGACTCTCAGATCTCTGTGGTCCTTTTGTGGCTCCATTGACAGCTCTCAGCAGGCTAGGCAGCTATTTGTTTCGTCCTGTGGTTTTGAACTGAAAGAAATAGCCTCTCGGCTGTCAGGCAGTGCGGAGACTTGCTCTTCAGTGAAGCAGAGATTCTCACTCCTTACACAGTGTTTCTCTGCTCCCAATTTCAAATGTTCCTCTAATGGAAGACACACAGCCTCTCCTATGGAACCTAGTCTATTAGCCTCGAGTAGAGAGCATTAGCTCTTTCTTGCCTGCTAAATGATCAAGACTCATGCATAGATCCTTGTTTCAATAAGTTTTAATTCAGTCTAGTCTGGAAACTCATTTGATGGGCACAAAAACATTGTCTCATAAGGTCAAATATTGTCTGAATAGTTGGGCAAGAAGATGAAATCCTTACTTCATGCATATAAATGTTCTTATAAATACCTGCTGTAAAACATACACATGCACACACACACACACACACACACACACACACACACACACACACACTATTCAGCACTGTCAAGACTGGACACTCACTCTGAAACACTCACTCCAACATGCGCCAATGTGACCGCAGCAGTGAAATACCAGGATTATTCTCAAGGCAGCCATTTTGAATTCAGCCAAGTTTCTTTTTTGAAAATTGAATTTGAAGTTTTAGATGCTGCTTTGTCATGCTTTCACAAAATTCCCTGCCTAGATGGATTTATTTCAAGTCTTTGTACAGTGTATGTGATCCTATTTCTGCAGTAAAATTATTTACTCTAGAAATACCTGACTCTCTTCATTTGCTATGCTATTTCAGTCTATACTTGTTCATCTAGAAAACCTCAATTACAAATGCAGACTTACTGAGTTAGTCCAGGATGACTTCCCTTAGGTTCCCACCCCAAACAAGTGGTTCTGCTCTCCTTGTTCTATAATCCTATAGCACTTGGTACATTCTCTAATATTTTGAGATAGGGTTATAACTATTTGTATACACAATTGTCTCCACATTATACCACGAGCTGCTCTGAAGAAGGTGCTGTCCTTAGTCATCTCAAGGACATGGTAGTGCCCCCAGGACATCGTAGACCCTTAGTAAATTTCCACTGACATACAAATGGTCAACAGATATATAAAGAAGTGCTCAAAATCACTCATCATTAGGGACATGCAAAAAAAGCTACAATGACATATCACCTCACACCTGTTAGGATAGCCATCATCAAGAAGACAAGAGGAGACAAGTGTTGATGAGGATGTGGAGAAAAGGGAACCCTTACACACTGCAGGTGGGAATGTAAAGTGGTGCAGCCATTATGGAAAACAGCAGGGAGTCCTCAAAACATTAAAGACTGGGGGGTGCTTGGGTGGCTCAGATAGTTAAGTATCTGACTTTGGCTTGAGGTCATGATCTCATGCCTGGGGCTCCATGCTCAGTGGGGAGTCTGCTTCTCCCTCTCCTTCTGCCCCTTCCCCTGCTCATGTTCTCTCTCTCTCTCTCTCTCTTTCAAATAAATACACAAATCTTAAAAAAAAAAAAAAAGACTGAACTACATGTGACCCAGAAATCCCGCTCCTAGGTATACTCAAAAGAACTGAGATCTTAAAGAGCTATCTACACGGGCACATTCACTGCAGCCTTACTCACAATAGCTAAGATATCGGAACAGTGTAATTGTCCTTGATATATGAATGGATAAAGACAATGTGAGATACATATATAGGAAACTGGGAGGTATTATGCTAAGCAAAGTGAAACAAACCAGACAAAGACAAATACTGCATGGTATTATTTACATGTGGAATCTAGGGGGAAAATGAAAATGGGGATCTCATAGAAACAGAAAATAAAATGGTGGTTGCCAGAGGCTGGGGGGAGGGGAAATGGGGTGATATAAGTCAAAGGATACAAATCTCCAGTTCTAAGAAGAACTAGTTCTGAAGATCTAATATGCAGCATGGTAACTACAGTTAATAATGTTATACTGTACACTTGGAAGTTGTTGAGGGTCGATCTTAAGCATTCTTACCACACACTCACACAAGACCATTACGTAAGGTGATGGATGTGTTAGTTACCTTAATCTTGATAATATTTCCATAATAGATATCAAGTCATCACACGATATACTTTAAACATATACAATTGTGCTCATCCAAAGAAAAGCATAAATAACAAAATAACTTCCACGGAATGGTTGGCTGGATGAAGGATTAATCTCGAATTGATTTGCCACTTCAGTCATGCGGTCATACATTCAACACAGGGCGGGTCAAAACCCAAAGTAATAAATGGCAGGTGCATGTGGACCCCACTTAAGGTGCTCTGTGGTTAGAATCCCACAGGGAGGATCAGTGACTTTTCTCAGTGAATGATTTTGCTTTTCCCAACACTGTTGCTTAATCATGCTGACATATTCCAGGATCCTGTTAGATTTGATTAGTTAATTAGTCTCTGTCCTCTTTTAAGTTTTCCATAAAGTTTTCTGTGAAGAACTCAGTGGCCCCATCTTCACAGTTTTCTTTCCCTACACTGTTGGTGGGAGAGTTTCTTTCAGAGGGAAATCTAAGGCCTTTTCTGTCAACCTTCTGTGGAGGTTCCAGTTAGGCGATTGTTTTTGAGGTGAGGATGAAGGACATTTAGTCATTTGTCCATAAACTATGCTCTCTTCTGTCATTTCAGTGTAGGAGTCAATGAAGACATTTTCGTCTTAATAAGTGACAGATAATCTCTCTCTGCGTGCATGTTTTTCTGCCTCTGGCTTGGAGCCAAATGTTGCACACACTGAAAAGAATGATGTGTGTTTGTTTGTTTTGCTGTTAACTCTGTTTTGATATATGGCACAGTTTTTTAATTCAAATTGTCACCCCCGGCACTTTCTACAACATGTGCATTTTCTTTCTCCCCACTTATTGGTATGTTGGCTTTTTCTCTGTGTAGTATGTGCTCTGTGGGCCTGTGTAGAGCTCCATTTACTTGGCAAGTATGAAAGTTCAGGTTGGGCTAAAGTTTACCATTGCTCTCCATGAATATGAGGCTTTCTAAATAAACATGAAGAGTAAAAGAGTTGCAATAAATAGTGAATCTGCTTAAAGGAAGAGGACATAGTCATTACTTGAAAGCAAATGAATCCTGCTAACCAGCTGTCAATCTCGCCCATCATGAGCAAAACTTCTATCTGGAAACATGTTGCTACACTTATCTGATGTTTTATGTAGGTGAAAATAATAAAAACCCATCTTTATGTTCTATAATGAATATTTGAACTAATGTTTTCTTTCCCCTTCCATTAATCCAAGTGAGAGCTCTGTTCACCTTAAAAATAAAAGTCAGCTATTTTACCAGCAAGATGGGTTTATTCGGGCAAAATAGAGAATTGCAATTCGGGACAAGCAAGGTGTGGCCAAATCATAGGCAAATCCAACAAACAAAGGAGAGGACAGTTATTTTATGGCGGAGGAGGCTGGGAGGGGTTGTTTGGGACAGAAGTCCTTTAGAGGAGAACAAGCGCTCAGGGCGAAGACCGTTTCTCACTGGCTGAGTTGCAGGGCGGTGGACCTCTTGTAGAAGAGACCATGTACATTTCCCGTGGGAGCCTGTAATTGATGACTCTTTCAGGTTGAGGATCCTTCCGGTGGGGTGTGTAATGGACATTTCCTCTTGTAACTGACTTGGAGCAGTGCAGCTCCCTCTTCTGGATTCCCCTTTTGGCCTCCCCATCCTCCCTACTCTATGTTCATGAGGTTTCCCTTCATTAATTTTCACAACTTCTACAGTCTGTAGAAGGAAATGGAAAGACCAGGATAGAGGGACATAGGAAGAAGAGCTGTCTCCACTTACATTGGGAACTCTGCTTGTCTCCCTGTCTCCATGACTTTATATTTCTTTTCTTTTCTTTTTTTGGAAACAAACCCTGGGGCAAAGAGAACTTCTCTAGGATTGCAGCAGAGATTTCAGAAGTGTGCTGGGAAATAGGGCGGGAGCTTGCCAGCCTTTTTCTGCAAAACACCTTACAGTAAGTATTTTAGACTGGGAGGCCCATATACTGTCTCTCCCACATAGTGTCTTCCTCATTGCTTTGTTTCTTTCCTCCCACACCCAGAAGTACTTTAAAATTATAAAAGCTCTTCTTAGTTCATGAGGTCATATAAAAACAAACACTGGTTGGACTTGGCCCACAGGCAGTAGAGTTTGCAACACTCCAGGAAGGGAGGATTGCTTGTTCCTTGAGGACACTTATAATTATGGATGGTGTGTGTGTGTGTGTGTGTGTGTGTGTGTGTGTGTGTGTGTGTGTTGGGGGAGGGGATTTCAATGATGGCCACTGAAAGCCTGAAAACTTTTTTTTAGCTCATGAAATATTTTAGTTTTTTACTGTTCAATTTAGATTCTTCTCATGAGCAAAATTAGCTACTTTAAATCCTTTTCACAACAAAGTTGGGTATAAATGCCTGCTCGTAGATGAATGAGTTGGAAGAACACATTCATAACCTTTTTGAATTGACACATTCATTTAAAAATGTATATTGGGCGCCTGGGTGGCTTAGTGGGTTAAAGCTTCTGCTTTCAGCCCAGGTCATGATCTCAGGGTCCTGGGATTGAGGCCCACATCCGGCTCCTTGCTCAGCAGGGAGCCTGCTTCCTCCTCTCTCTCTGCCTGCCTCTCTGCCTACTTGTGATCTCTCTCTCTGTCAAATAAATAAATAAAATCCTTTTAAAAATGTATATTGATGAACACAGTTCTCTCTAATACCACAACCCAGCAAAAACCACAATGAAGCTTTTATGTTCACTGCCCTCTAAACTTTTTTATATATGCTCCTAATTCTATGTACACATCTATACAAAAATATATACATGTGTACAGAGCTAGACCTATAAATGTGAACAAATTCAGACTAAGCAACATTCTGTCTTACCAAAATACCATCATGCATTCAACTTTTTTCCTACCAGCTTCTTTTCACTATAATATTGACCACTACAAGAAACAGCAGTATTTGGGGGTGCTTTTTAGAAACTGGCAATTTTATCTTCTTGAATGAGAGCCAAAGATTTCACACATGTGTAAGTAGTGGAAAGCATAAAACAACCACATTAGAGTTTCTTGGAAATTTATGTGAATAAGCAAAAAGAGTACAAGAGTTTGCTTCTTCCTGGGAAGTAAATTATCTCAAAGAATCTACGTGTCTGTCTTACTTGGCAAGATATGCCAAGTTCTTTGTGGTACTGGTTCACCCAGTTTATCTTTCCATTCTCCAGATTCTTTTTTCCACTTGACTTAGCCTCCCCATTCTCCAGGAGTCCCGGAGGACTCTACCGTGCACAAGGTGCGAAGGAAAACCAGAACCTGACTGTTTAGTGCTACTTTTTAAAGGAATAATTTCTGTCGGCAATTCAACCTAGAGCAGGCCACAAATCTCAGGTTACAGGGAAATAAAGATGATTTGAAACATAAAATTCAACTTAGTGGAAAAGGTGTAGTGTGTGCTTTCTTATTGTCTGTGCTAGCTGAACTAGTTTTGAGCTCCACAGATAGAGATGCAGATAGAGTAGCTTCTATTAACAGGACGAGACTGATACTAAGTGTTGGCAAGGAAAAGTTTTGATGAAAAACACAATGTTTTAACTACCTGATGTTTGCTAGAGAACTTCAAGAGATAAGAGCGAGTCTAATTGTTTATACACCATAAGTAGAGTGCTGAAAATCATTAATCTAATGCCTCACAGCTAAAACAGTGAGAGTATCTGAATTTGAAATAGGGAGGGTATTTTCTTTACCTAAAAACTTTATATATAATGCAGCAAAAGGAATAAAAGTGAGCATTCCCTTTAGGTAGGGACAACTGGCTGACTGACAATAGCCAGAGACCTACGGTGGCCCTGGGTGGCTCAGTGGGTTAAATGTCAAACTCTTGATCTCAGCTCAGGTCTTGATCTCGAGCTCATGAGTTTGAGCCCACATTGGGTTTCACACTGGGCATGGAGCCTTTCTCAATAAAAGGTACATAGAGCCTTCCCTGAAATTAAATGGGTTCTTTTAGAGGAACTTTTCAGGGATGAGTCCATCTTCTGTCCAAAAAATCCACTTTGCCCAAAGGCAATTGTTGGGTGGCCCGGGACCCCAGTGGGAGGGAGGTGTTCCCTAAAGCCAAATCTCTAGTTTTTACTTTGCTTGCCATACTCTTCTTCCATTCTCCATCCTCCCTCCACTCTATGGTGTCCAAAGCATTTCTGTAATATCAGTTTCTGTCACTGAGGCTCAAAAAGAGAATGTGACTTATTCAGGGTCCTTCACCCAAAAACTAGGGCAATTGGACTCCAAATCTCAGATTTATTTTCAAGAAACCCTGCTGTGTAAAAGAATCTCCCTCATATGTACATCATAACGCCATGCCATTCTACCAGAACAGATCTTCTTCTGGCTTAATTAATCTTAATAATAAGAAAAACATAGAGAATTCGTGGACATTCACAATGATACTTTTTGTGTGTTATCTCTAAGCTTTGTCGACAGGGTAGAGGTTCTTCTTGCCAATTCACAGTCTACGGAACACGTGTGGTTCAGAGCAGTTAAATAACTTAAATCCCACAATTAGAAAGGGGACACCTGGCACTCAAACCCAGGGCTCTGAGGCAGCTTTCTCTTTTTTTCTAGAAATAACTGTTCAAATTTAAATTCTCTTCAAGGAGCAACACATTCACGCCTTGTACAGAAATTGTTTACCTGGCTGAAAATGCAAAGACAATTTTCCAGTAAATATTGATAGCAAATCTGAGTTGGTGGTGGAAAGGATAGAGCTCAAAGGACTGGATGTGCATGGGGGGAGGCGGGAGGGCATTGGCAGGGGTACAAGGATATTATGTGTCCTAGGCAAGTTACACAGTCCCTTTTGAGGTCCTATTTTCCTCATTTGTAGGCACAGCAATTCCTACCTTCCAGTGTTGTTGTGAAGAAGGGAAAAAAGAAGGCTGTGGGGCACCAAACATAATCTGTGTTCATCTGAAAATTTTGCCTCCAGTCAGCCCTCTGAAGAGAATCTATTTTTCACTACTAAAACTTTGTTATGAAAACAAATAAAAAAAAAAGAATCGAAAACCCTTTTCTTGGCCCCATTCCCATACAGCTACTGGGCCATTTCTTAGTCCCTTTTAGCAGAAAATCTCCTTAAAACTGTTGTTTGCTCTCCTGGTGTCCAATTCCTCCCCTCTTATTCTTTCTTAAACTAACTCTGGGCAGACTCACAGGCCATGATTTCACTGAAACTGTAGTCAGGCCTCTGCATCACTAAATCCACTGGCTGATTCTCCATCATGATCCTACTTGACTCATTAATGACACAGTTGGTCACTTCTTTCTTCTTGATTCATTTTTTACTTAGTTTACAAGACATTCTACCCTCTTGGCTCTTCTCCTATCCAACTGGCCACTCTTCGTCTATCTCTTTTGCTGCTCCCTTCTCTCCTCCCCAGACACTTAATGTTGGACTATTCAGAGCATCCATCATCATTCTTTTTCCCTCTAGGTATTAAATGCATGGCAATCATGGATTTAAATGCCATCTATATGATGACAACTTCAATTTATAAGCCCAGACTCGACTTTCTCCTAAGCCCTAACTTCACTGAGCCAATTGGCTGCTGGTCATCTCCCCTTGGATGTGTAATTGGCTTTTCAAATTCAACCATGTCTAAAACTAAAATTTTGAAGCCACCCTCACCCCATCTGAAGAAATCTGCTTTATCTGGAGCCTTTCCTGTCACAGGGGATGGTAACTCATTCTTCCAGTTGCTCGAGGCCAAAACCGTGGAGTTACCTTCAGTCTTCACTGTCTTCTACCTCACCACTCATCCTTCAGGAATTCCTGTCTCCAAACTGTATGGGCTCTGACTCCTTTTCTCCACCTCCACTGTTGCCATCCTGATTCTAATTCCCTCATCTCTCAGCAAGTTCATCATGATAGCCTCTTGGATTCCACTCTTGATCCTTCATGGGAGGCGGAGTGATCTGTTAAAATGTGAGATCAGCGTATTACTATTTTCCTCCACTATTTGCAATATCTCCACCGCCTAAAGAAGAAAAGCCAAAGTCTGCCAGGTGGTCTTCGTGATCCAGTGTTCTGTGGGCCCTCTTCCTTCCCAGTCTCCATTTCCTGCTACTCTTTCCTTCTATCCTAGCTATACTGCCCTCCTCTCTATTTTTGGAAACCAGACATATTCTGCATTTGGAGCTTTGCTATAGCTGTTCTTGTGCCTGGAACACTTTCCCCAGATGGGTATGTGGTTAACTCCCTCACCTCCTTCCAGACTTCATGCTAAAGTCACTTGCTCCGAGAAGAGACCACTTCCCATGGGGACTCCCATTACTCCTAATAGTGATCTACTTCTTTCATTCCCCATAACAATTACCATCTTTTAAACATTCTATATAATGTACTGATTAATTATGTTCATTATGTATTTGTTTTCACCCACTAGAATGTAAGTTCCTTGAGGACAGAAACGTTTATCTGTGTTATCACTAGTGCCTAGAACAGTGACTACAAAAAGCAGGAACTTAATAACTATTTTCTGAATGAGTGATTGAATGAATAAACTGAAAATAAACCAAATCTGATTCATGGATAAGGACAGAGAGGGCATGTCCTGCACATCCGTCTATGGGAAAGTTATGGGTGCAAAGCAGAGAATCTACCTGTAACCATTCTCTCACTCTATCCCAACAGAGATGTGTGAGTTTTTCAAAGAAAAGTTTAGCTTCTCAATTGATCTCTCCTGGAATCAAGTCCCACATCAGGACTCCCTTCTCAGCAGGGAGCCTGCTTCTCCCTCTGCACCTCCCCCCAGCTTATGTGCTTATGCACTCTCTCTCTCTCTCAAATAAATAAAGTCTTTAAAAATAAAAAAAATAAAGAAACACAAAATGGTTAGCCATAGCCATCTTGTGGATTGCCAAGATTTATCTTCCCCATTATCTCTAGGTACAAGTGATCTTTGGGATCTCTTCAGTGTGTGCATATCCTTCTGTGCAGAGGGAAACAGGCACATTCAAGAGGCACCATGGGCAAAAGGCCTTCCAGGAGTGCCAGGTGTACTTTGATTACATCATGCAGATTTTGCCACAGCCAAAATTCTTGTGTCTTGAAACAGTCACTTTGAATTCCACTTAATGCAAAAGTAAACGAGAGACTTTTCCAAGAAGAGATTATAGCTGGAACACAGACGTTAATAAGCTAGGCAAGTAACAACAACAAAAATTAAGCTGTTCTAAAAAATTAAATGAATTAATGAATTGAATAAAACAAAAATTAAGCTGTTCTTTCTTCTATGCATCCTTGCTCGTATTTGCCAACATTGCCATGAAAGACTATTAATTTTATATGTGAAAAAATATTTTTGTTCCTTTTTTTTTGATTCTTAGTAAAAGTGAATGGTTTTCCATGTTTGTGAACTAGTTAAAATTCGACCTTTAAAAATTTTGTTCAGGTCCTTGCATATTTTAATTGTATTTTCATCAATACTTCTTATATACTTTATGTGAACTCTTTATAAAGTTACACTTAAATTCTTGAATATCTGAACTTGAAATATCCCTGAATTTTGATTATATTTTGTAAAAAGAGAAGTTCAACATTTTTATATAGACAGATCTATCATACTTTTCCTTTCTAATATTTCCTCTCACACCAAATCTTGTAGATTTTTTCCTGTCTTGCAATTTGCTAAAGAGACACTCTGATTTCCTTCTAGTTTTCCAAGGTTTAACTTATATGTGATTACTTAGTACATCTGAATTTTTTCTAATCCATAGTGTGAGTTAGGATCTCAACTGATAATTTTTTTACAGATTTTATTTATTTATTTATTTGCTTACTTACTTACTTAAGAGAGAGCATGAGTAGGGGCAGGGAGGAACAGAGAAAGAGGCAGAAGCAGACTCCTGACTGAGCAGGGAACCAGACATGGGGCTCCATCGCAGGACCCCGGGATCATGACCTGAGCTGAAGACAGACACTTACCTGACTGAGCTACCTAGGCAACCCTCAACTAGCAAAATAGATAGATAGATAGATAGATAGATAGATAGATAGATAGATAGATGATAGATAGATAAATATTTAACTATTCCAATATTTATCAAATAATCTTTTCTCTCCCCACTGATTTGTGAACCTTAGCAAGATGGATTGCATACGATAGGAAGGTACATTTGAGAACAAAATAGGCTTAGGTCCTACTCTCAGATACTATTTTTTTGTTATTTATTTTATTTTTTTATTTTTAATAATTTATTTTATTTTATTTTTTCAGTGTTCCAAGATTCATTGTTTATGCACCACACCCAGTGTTCCATGCAATATGTGCCCTCCTTAATACCCACCACCAGGCTCACCCATCCCCCCACCCCCTCCCTTCCAAAACCCTCAGTTTGTTTCTCAGAGTCCACAGTCTCTCATGCTTCGTCTCCCTCTCTGATTCGCCCCAGTTCACATTTCCTTTCCTTCTCCCACTGTCCTCCATGTTATTCCTTATGCTCCACAAGTAAGTGAAACCATATGATACTTGACTTTCTCTGCTTGGTTTATTTCACTCAGCATAATCTCTTCCAATCCAGTCCATGTTGCTACAAAAGTTGGGTATTCATCCTTTCTGATGGAGGTGTTAACACTCAGATACTTTTTAACCAAGTGGTCTTGGGTAAGTCCCTTTATCCTTTTGGATTTCAGTTTGCTCATCTGCGAGGGAGAAGTAATAATGTCCAACTGCCCAGATCATCATGAGGATGAAGTGGGAAAAGACAGGTTAGGTGTGGAACACGGTCTTTGTGACATAACCAGAGCCAGCTAGCTGTATTAATAAGACTTCCACTCCCTCTTTGAGAAAGGCAAAAGGGGTCTCCAGGCCCCAACGCTGCACAGTCTTTTCCTTACCCCTCCCCACCCTGGTCACTGTCTGACCTCCTCTCTTCCCCTTAGTTCACCCATTCTCCACAGCACTTGCCACCCTGATATATTTTGTGTATTTGCTTATTGTCTGTCTCCCCCCAATCTCACACCAAGACAAAGCTCCATGGGCTCAGGGCTTTTTATCCATGTTTCTTTGAGTGTATCCCCAGAGCCAGCAATAGTGTTTGGCACAGGGCACGCGCTCTATGAATTACTGTCGAATGAACAAATTATTGGACTTTTGCAGATATGCTATTTGCTTCCACGAAGGGTGAGGAGGGATTATCAAACTGACAGTAGAATAAGCAGAGGAAGAGGAGCAACAGGAGAAGCTGCTCACACCTTCTTCTGTTCAGAAGCCCCTGCGAGGCAGTGTGCCCCTTATTCTCATCCCTGCCTATGCAAATCTGCTTGTGTGGGGGCATCTGGGTGGCTCAGTCATTAAGCATCTGCCTTCAGCTCAGGTCATGATCCTTGGGTCCTAGGATGGAGCCCTGCATCAGGCTCCCTGCTCAGCAGGGAGTCTGTGTCTCCCTCTCCCTTTACCTCTCCCCTTGCTCATGCTCTCTCTCTCTCTCTCTCTCTCTCTCTCTCTCTCAGATAGATAGATAGATAGATAGATAGATAGATAGATAGATAGATTGATTTGCTTGAGTGCCTGCCCTCTGAGGAAGGGGGCTCTTGAGAACCAAATGGCCAAACTTGAGCTGATGGAGGAAGAGTGAAAGGAGAAGGAATGACCTTTCAGTGAGGGAGCATTGTCTCTGAGTCTGCACTATCTGGGAGACAGACTGAGTAACATACATTCTTAGTTAATACCTGAGCAGTAAGGCATTGGTCTTGGTTTTGTAGATGCCATAAGACTGAAAAGTCTGTAACTACTACTTAGCCATCCAAAGTAGCATATTTCTAAAACACTGTTTAAAACAAACCTGATTCTTAGGTGTTACCTGTCTTACTCTACACTGGAAAACAAAACGAAGTGTTTGAAAACTCCAAGTTGCGCTAATCTTTTTGATGTTATCACTTCGTGTTGTTCTCTGCACGACTATTGGGAAAATTACATTTACTCCTAGTTTTCTGTTTCCACAATCAGATAGAGGCTCCAAAAATGTTTAGGTATTTCATTCCAATCTTTTTCCTCTTTACTTTCTTGCATTTACTTGACAGAATTGTAGTGATCTCCTACCACTGTATGAGCTCTGCTACCAAAACCCTTTCAAAACAGCTCTTCTCGGCTATATGTACCCCAATGTTCATCACAGCAATGGCCACAATCGCCAAACTGTGGAAAGAGCCAAGGTGCCCATCAACAGATGAATGGATAAAGATGTGGTACATATATACAATGGAATACTATGCCTCCATCAGAAAGGATGAATATCCAACTTTTGCAGCAACATGGACTGGACTGGAAGAGATTATGCTAAGTGAAATAAGCCAAGAAGAGAAAATCAAGTATCACATGGTTTCACTTACTTGCGGTGCATGAGGGGTAACCTGGAGGACAGTGGGAGAAGGAAAGTAAATGGGAAATAGGGTAACCCAGGGAGGGAAACGAAACAACAGAGACTTTGGACACAGAAACAAACTGAGGGACTTGGAGGGAGGGGGGTAGATGGATGGGAGAGCCTGGTGGTGGGTACTGGGGGCACCTAAAGCGTGGAGCACTGGGTGTGGGGAATGGGGGATGAATCTTGGAACACTGGGGGAAAAATTTAAGTAACAATAAAAAACAAAACAAAACAAAACAAAAAACAAAAACAGCTCTTCTCACTCCAGTGAACTCATGGACACAGGTTTCTGAAGGATCACCACCAATGGACAGTTTTCACTTTGACTGGCCCTTTTTCCAAGCCTATATAATCTTCTTTAATATGTCCCATTTCTGTTCCTCCTTTTTCCAAATGATTCCGAGTAGAACTCCTTCACTTTTTTCCAGATTGCCATGTCCTTGGAGGACTAGAAAAGCCTTCACTTTATGAAGAGCAGGGGGAGGGGTTGACTTCATTGTGGCAGCTCCAACTCTTTCATGACTCTCTTGGACCTGACACAGGCCCTCCCACCAGAAACAGCATTTTGTTGTTGCCCTGGCAACCTCCTGATTCAGAATTACTAGCCCCTCCCAAAAGTCCTCAAATAGCTGAAGCCAGTGTAACCACTATCACGATGCCCTCCTTGGTCCATGTTTACTATGGAGCACCCAACCACAATGAGTTTTTGGATGAAGATGAGACAGCCAGTGATTGCTTGCCCATGCATGAAGAGGCAGGCATCTTGAAATCAGGATGCCTTGCCTGGTACAACCATGGGTGACTCAGATGAGATGGATTTGGGGACCACATTTGGGAAGATTGTTGTAAGCCAGCCAGCAGCATGATGCCCCTTTTACTAGGCGGTTCTCTGTGTCATACTGATTGGTGCAGTTGGCTCTGTTCTCTAAAAATTGTAACACGCCCTAAACAACTTTTCATCCAATCAGTGTTCATGGTGGGTGCCTGATTTTTTATAATTTAGATCTTGTGTCTTCCTTTGATCCCTCATTGTCTAGAGCAGGGGAGGTATTTATTAGTATAGCAAGTCAATGGGCATTTCCTGGATCTCATGGTGTTGGACTGACTGCTCTTCTCTGGTGGTTGTTGTGAGGGACATGAAAGAATTACAAAATATTGTCTCAGGGTCAGGAAGGCTGTACCAAATTATTCACATCAGGATGATGAATTAGTGGTGGAGAAGTGTCCCCGAGGCCTATTTGTATATTAATTTGCATGGAAAGGAAGGACCTTTGAGGAGGAGGTTTGCACAAGAAAGCTTGGAGTTCAAGACAAGGAAAAGCATATGCCTCTCTCTCAGCCTGGCCCATGGACGAGAGACTGAAGACAGAAACTGAAGGAGGGGCTTTGAGAGATACAGGTTAGCGTACAGAGCTGCTCTGAGGCCTCAGTGACAAAGGACAGCATAAAACGGGGGTGGGGATAAAATGAGAAGAGGAACATTCTCCTTACATATGAGCAGGACAGAAAGGGTATGGGGTGGGTGCCCACAGGCCTGCAATTGGGGAACATTTGGGATTTATGCTCTGGCAGCGGATCCAGCTGTGGGACAATGTGGACAGGCAGAAGAGGACCCTTGATGACCACATATGAGAACCACAGAGGAATCCCAAAACTAGGGGGAGAGATTTAGGGTGGCAGGTGAGGGCCTCACTGGGCAAGTAGATGCAATGAGCCAGTCAATTTTACCTATTACTCAGCATTACCTTATTTGTACCCACATGTTGGAGATAGTTTTCCTCAGCTGATTTTTGGAGTCTCTCCCACATTTATGAAGAAAAAAAAATGTTGGGGAGGCAGTTCCTTCCAGGGCATGGCTAGTCTGAGATGGAGCAAGCTGAGTGGGAAGAGCGAAGAGACTCAGAGCCTGGGTCAGGCCTCAGAAAGCGAGGTGAATGATGTGAACGTCATTTTCCATTTCTCTTCTCCCTACCCTCGTAGGAAGATTTTGATTACTAAAATGACTTCAGAGGGTTATAAACCCCTGGACTGACAGAAACTAGGAGCAGATAAAACATTCTAATGGAGCTGAAGTAGCATTAGCCAAGTGGAATATTGCTCCCACGTGGAACACCATGCTTACTTGGAGGGGCGCTCTCCAACTGACCACACACACTGCTGATTTTTGCCTCTCCTGCTGGCTTAGTAAGGCAAAGGCGACCTGGCTGACTGCTGGGTGAGCCAGGCAAGTAGGGAAATGAAGACTAAGTTAATACATGCCACTCCTAATTATTAACAGCTGTTTATGAGCATGCTTCTTCTAATCAAGTGATCACCGAGTGAGGAAAGATTTCACCTCTTTAAATAAGTCTTGCTATCTATACCCTTTTCTCCTTTATTATCTGATATTTGATCCAAATCCTCCTTATGTTAATATGATGATCAGAAACCTGGGAAAAGATCTGGAGCTAGTTGTCTCCTCTTGACTGTGACTTTTGCAAGCTGGAAAATGCCTGGAATTGTCTTTTGCTGGCATGTCACTTGCTTTTAGAAAATTTGTCATAAGAAGATTAAAGCCAAAATGCAAGAAAGAACTACTTACATCATCCCCCACTTTCCTCTATTAACTCCCGATATAGCTGGCTTTATGGATATTTCATTATAGAGTTTTAGGGAGAAAAAGTCAATTGTTAAATTGATGTATCCATTTTTCTTTGAAATATGATTTGAAATACAATAGATTTCATTTATGGGTAAGATCTCAGAGGAAAACTTTGATGTCTGCTGGGTTATTAAGAGCACCCATGAAATTATTTTACATAGTCCCTGGGTCAGAAACCAGGAAGGATGTAAGATTCGACCTTGTTTAGAAGCTAACAAATTAGCCTGCCATCGTTTTCGAGATGCTGGTCCCAGACATGAGACTCCTGAGTCAGAGACAAAGAACTTTTGGCTCACAGCAATAACAATAAGCCAAGTATTAACATTCTCTTGTGCCATTCCACAGCCCCAATTAGACAGCACCATTCAAAGGGAGGCAGGTGACACATCTGTGCACACACACAGTATGTTACACTGCAAGATAGGAAACTCGAGCTTAGGGAATCAGCATCTTTTGCTGTAAGCCTGCCTGGCCTCTGCTGCAAAGAGAGAGGTCCTCTTTCCATCTTCAAAGGCAATTCACCAAACCAAAAGCTCTGCAATGGTCACTCAGAACAAAAGCAGTCAATACCTCTGCTTACAAAATGTGCAGAATAAGCTCTCCATCGAGAATTGTCTCCTAGCCATACACGCATCTTTTAAAAGTGATAGTTGATGTCATGTCGAGTTATAGAAATGCATTGTAAGAGGTCCCCTAAAGTAATTTTGAACTATGAATGCATAATTTCATTATCATTTTTACTTTATACTAGATAATCTTCCTATATATGATGTTCATAGGATTCATTTCCCAGTCACTGTTTTCATAAATATAAACATAATATGATGAAAAGTATATAAAAAGAAGTTACTTTTTTCTAAAGTGACAGATTTCTATTTGAATTGAGGTCATTGAGAGACTTAGTAATCAGGTAAAAAACTAATAAGAGGAGATCTTTGCAAAATTTACTCCATTACAAGACCATCTGGAAGAGAAATTTTTCTTTTAAAAGTATTCATTGGAATGGAAAGACTCCAATATAAATGAATAATCAAAAGGAAGGTTATTTGTTCTCCTTACTGGGAAGGAAGCTCTTGAGTTCGGCATTGAGCAACTAGGGGACACAGCTAGCTGGATGGCAGGAGGTAGTCCAATGTCTATACGATGGCAAAGGTTACCTGAGGAATGCAGGATGCAAAAAGGAATTGGTCCAATCCAGATCTTTCCAGTAACAGATAAGCACTAGTTGACTAGTTTTGTTTGTTTGTTTGTTTTAACTACCAGAAATACTTGATTCCTGAAATGCAAGTTCTAATCCTCTCTTTCACTTTTCTTACTCATTATAATTTCCCCATTCCAACCCAGGAAAGATAATAATTCTATAAACTGCAGATATATGGAATTTATTCAGATGCCGAAAGCTTCAGTGGCTTATGTTTTCACCAGAACTTGATACAACCTTACAACCTTAAAGACTGACTAGTTTATTGAAACTAAATAGAATTTAGTGTGTTCCATTTGCTTACTGAGATAAATATGCAACTTCTTGGCTTCTGGCATTTTTTAGATCTATGATGATGTTACTATTGATTTGCGTGAAAATTAAACAATACAATCTGAATGCGCTAGGAAGCTCTCCCTTACAATTTTCCCCTAACTCGGTAGCCAAAAACAAACAAACAAAGAAAAAAAAATATACAGTCTGGCGTCAAAGTACGCAAGAGTTTGTAAATGGAACTTGCCCCCAGGAAATGATACAAGTATTGATTCCAGAACCCAGTTGTTTAGGTCCCAATTTTGGCTGTACAACTTACAAGCAAGGCGACCATGGACAGCTTACTTTGTCTGCCTGTCTCCCCGTTCCCCCTACCGAGAAACAGATCACAGTAGTTTTTACTGGAGGACGTTGCTATGAAGGCTATATGACGTCATATGTGTTACAGCTTTAGAACATGCCTGGCACAGAGGACACACTTTTTAAACGTTTGCTCTTATTTTCTTCAAAAATGGCATTTTCTTCTTCTTTTTTTTTTTTTTTCAAATCAGTGATGTTGAAGCCTTGGCAAAGCTAAAAATATTTACATCAACACAACTTCTGTGAACACGGGATCAGACACGTGGTAAGCATGCAGTTACTATATGTTGAACAGATGGCTATATGATCATATAAGCCCACAATACTCATACTCATCTCTTTATTATTCTCATTATATCACAGAATCTAATTATTATCTCGAAAATTTCTTGAAAGGGAGCTGGAGAATAATCCTGAGCCCGAGCCGGTGTCTGTGGGAATGTGCTGTGCTCTTGCTTCTGTCGGCATTGATTTCCTCCCTCCTTCAGACAGCCCGATGGAGTTTTGGTGAGTGCCTGTATGCCTGTTTCTCTCTTGTGGCGTTGAATCATCATGGCATCCCTTGGGACAGAAGAAGACAGATCTATGCCCTAAGCTCAAATGGATAATTAAAGTGGAAAATAAAATGTACCCAGTCACATCATGTCCTCTGAGATGACACAGCATGAAAAATAAAATTATATGCAATTCGACTACTCTGCAGTCTGATATTTAAAACTCAGAGTCATGGCATTTCGTCCATATCTTAATCCACAGATTCCAATCCCCTCCGCCCCATCACCTTTGGGTGAAATCTATTTGTAGTGGCATTTGGTCAGAAAGTTCTTGAGCAGAAAGGGCTGTCTCTAGGGTGTGTTTTATTTTTAATCTACGTAATTACTCAAGTTGTGCTAGTCCACTGTCTGATTGAATATAGACTGAGGTAACCTGACAGATATTTTCCAACATGTTTTGGCAAATGCCTGGTGCCCCACCAAAGGCTTCACTAAAAAACTGAGTGTAATGTGGCCCCATTTGGAGGGCGCTCAGCTTTGGGAACGGCGGTGGTGGAGTTCCTAGGCCTTAAGGACTCCATGAATAAGAGGGTGGATGGAACCTCAGTACCTCTTACAAATCTCAAAGAAATTTTCACAGCCGTAGCAGCACTGCTATTCCTATTGGAATGTGAAGGAATCGTGCTCTTCTTCAGAAAAATAAACTCGGAAAAAGCCAACTCCTGATATTGAACTGACTTGGAAGGAGGGGGCACAAAGTCTGTAGTTTGGGGTTATTTTATAATAGTTTCAGAAAGCCTCCATCACAGAGTAAATGGAAGAAAAAATTTTAAAGGAGACTATTCTTTGCTGCATTGTCTCTCTCCCTCCTCCCCCAAATTCTTATGTTGAAACCCTAATCCCAAGTCTCAGAATGTGACCATATTTGGAGGTAGGGTCTTTGAAAGGTAATTCGGTTAAAATGAGTCATCAGGGCGGGCCCTAATCCAACATGACTGGTGCCCTTATAAGAAGTGGGAATTCAGACACAGGCGCATAAAGAAGGAAGATGAGAAAACACAGAGAAAAGACAGTTATCCGCAAGTCGAGCAGAGCAGCCTCAGAGGAAACCAGCTCTGCCAGCACCTTCCTGTTGGACTTCACGCCTCCATAACTGAGAAAATAAATTTCTGTTGTCTAAGCCCCTCAGTCAGTGGTAATTACTTACAGCAGCTCTAGCAAACTAATACAGAGACGGAAGACCAATGTCCCTACAGAAAAGCAGTGGTCATTCCTGCTGTAAGGGTCATGAGGAGGGTGTCACACTCAAATCCTGCTATGGAATTTTGCAGTTTTTCTGAACAGAAATTCTGAGAAGAATCTTCCTGAATCTTGATTTACTCATCTTTAAAATGGACCATATGATCCCTGCAGCAACCATGGGGACTTTTATGTCTTTTTTTTTTTTTTAACATGAATCTAGCCCACAGGAGAAAAACTTTTTTAATGAATGAATCAGAGATTCTAGGAAAAGAGAGTAAAGGAGTTCTCCCTCATCCAGGAGCTTACAACAGTTTGCAGGAAGATACTTTGCATGGACAAAGAAATACAACCAGGAGGTGAATAAGTGCAGGGTATTCAATAGAGTCTGGGCTCTGAAGTTCCCAGAAGAGATCTGTAATGATCATGGAAGCCTTCAAAGAGAATATGAAATTGACTTACTCTTTGAAAGTGGAGACCAGATTAAAAAAAAAGATCAATATGTCTCAAGTAAAAGCAAAGAGGTAGACAATGTAATGTATATTTCAGGGACAATAAGAGGAACAGCTTGCCCACGTGGAACCTTTTTCATACTGGAGAGAACACGTTTGGGAGTTCCTGTTGTAGGATAGTTCTTCATGAGCCATCGCCTTAAAAAGGCAATTTGACTAGTTGTGGGAGGCAAGAAAGATTTCTTCCAACTATTACAGTCAATCAGGACTATTGTGAATTTTATTATAGCAAGTGAATGTCTCATCTTCTGACCCAGAAAATGAAACCTCACGATTCTATCTCACCCTATTGACACTTCAGGGAGTACATTATAGTTACCTATGCTCCATGTAAGAAGAAAAGATTTGCCAAAGAAGTGAATGAATAAACATGATTCCAAAAGGAATGCTTCCAGAGCTTTGAAACACCAGTTCCATTCCAGTAGTATTCTGATGATGAGCCTTGGTAATCTTGTCATCAAAACAGAAATCTGGATGGTTGCCACTTGGCATTGTCCTTAGGCCTGTTTAATCCATTCTATATATCTTTGAAAGCAATGACTGTGTTTTACAAATTAAGCTTTTAATTCAGATTGACCTTTACTATAGTAATCCAAATGATAACATTTTATTATACTGTCAATCTTCTAAGAACGCAATCAACAGATAGTTATGGAACTCATACCACGCGTGGAATTAGCTTTAGGGAATAAATAACCCCAAAATAATTGATGATGATGCAGTCTGATGTCTATGTTTTCTGTTAACACCATGGAGGGTTCCAGAACCCTGGTGGTAGATGAACATTTTGTTCAAATTGAGACAGGAATTGGCAGAGAAGTTGGGATTTTGAAGATGATGAAAGAGATCGAGTCATAGATTTATTGAGATTTATTTACATGGAGAAAGCTGTCAGCTCTGCCACTCATTAGTATCTTTACCAATGAGGAGCAGGAAGGGAAAGTGAAGGTAAAATTCAAATGAATTACATATGGCTCCTTATTAATCATTTGGACTAGAGCTTTGTGGATGTGGCTATTGAAAGAAGCTTTTTTGGGAAAAGCATAGGGATAGGAGAGAGTAATAAGTATTAAGTGAAGGGCAGACACTCATAATATAGAGCTTGGCTTTACTTTTAAGGGTAATGGAGAGCCATTGGTGTCCTTAGAGTAGAGGCCTAATAAGATGTAAATTACAGGGGCTCCTGGGTGCTTAACTGTTAAGCGGCTGCCTTTGGCTGAGGTCATGATCCTGGAGTCCTGGGATTGTGCCCCACATTGGGCTCCTTGCTCAGCGGGAAGCCTGCTTCTCCCTCTCTCACTCCCCCTGCTTGTATTCCCTCTCTAGCTGTGTTTCTCTCTGTCAAATAAATAAACTCTTTAAAAAAAAAAAAAAGATGTGAATTACATTTGGTGAAAATTATTTTAGCAGTTATCTCCAGAATGCATCTCCACTAAAGAAGCAAGAAGGCTGGCTAGATGAGATTGTGATCATTTGAATGAGAGCTGATTATAACTGTTGCTAACAAGAGTGGTGATGGGGAAGAAGGTAAGACTACTGACAATGTTGACCTATGGAACAGAACAACAAAATGTGGGGAAAAGAGGGGCACCTGGGTGGCTCAGTCATTAAGCATCTGTCTTCGGCTCAGGTCATTATCCCAGAGTCCCGGGTTTGAGTCCTGCATCGGGCTCCCTGCTCCATGGAAAGCCTGCTTCTCCTTCTTTCACTCCCCCGCTTGTGTTCCCTTTCTAACTGTTTCTCTCTGTCAAATAAATAAATAAAATATTTTTTAAAAAGTGGAGAAAAGTAAAATAAGAGACCAGGGTGGATGAAAGCTAGTTGACATGAAGCATAGAGAGGCTGCCTATAGAACAAGCAGTTTCGAAGGTTATTTAGGATAACTTCCAAGGAACAGATGAGAAACACAATCAACGAGTGTCATTGTTACTTATGTTTTACTATACATATTGTTGCTTATGTTTTACTATGGTTGTGGGAGTGTATGGGTGCCTCTGACACATGCATAAAGTAATCAGAGCTAAAGTTCCTGACTTCCTTCTCGCATACTGACAAAGATGCTAACAAGCCACAGAACCTCATTAAATATCATGCCGAGTAGCTATGGCTTCATGTCCCACAGTCTTCAAAATCCAAATTTGTCTACCAAGTCCCACCTCAAATTGAGTAAAATTGTGCACTTCCTGTGCATTTGTGAGGGTTCACACTGCCTACAGTGCATGGTTTGAAGTTGTGCCACCAGATTCGGGCACCAAGTGAAGAGCAAAATTTGTTTTTACATTTTATTTATTTAACAGAGATAAACACAGCTAGAGAGGGAACACAAGCAAGGGGAGTGAGAGAGGGAGAAGCAGGCTTCCTGCCGAGAGCAGGAAGCCCGATTTGGGACTCAATCCAGGGACTCCAGGCTCAAGACTTGAGCTGAAGGTAGACGCTTAACGACGGAGCCACCCAGACACCCCAAGAACTATTTTTAAAAAATAAAAATAATAATTATGATGATGATGATGAAAAATAAATATATGCTCCAAGAGGAATATGCCATCCCCTCAACCTTTCACAGCCAGACAAGAATTACAGAAATTCCTCTTCTCTCCAAGCATTAAGCTCCATAATGTGGCAGATATAGTGGAAAAAGAAAGAGGACACAATTAGATACAAAAGATTTGGCCTGTCGTTGTAGGGCTAAAATCTCAGGAAAGCGACACAGACTTGGATTCTGTAAAATGAGATTCTACTCGTGAGGCTTCTCAGAAATGTCTTTCTATGGTCTATGCACTAAATGACAGCCGTCTTTCAATAGGAAAATTTGGTTGAGAGCACGGAATTTCAGATGGAAAGGCATGGATGGCAGTGTCAAGTGGTGTTTAATCCACAGAACTCGGATATTGTCATATTGACAATGATCAATAACGACAGACTGCAATAAAAACATACTGAGGCTTCCCATGTGTTTTACGGATCTGGACTGAAACCAAGAACCTTCTTTCTCAGATTAGGGAGTTGCATGTGGGTTCTCGGGCTCTTTTTCTTAAAGCAGTATTTCAACTTTCTAATTTGGTCATCAAGGCACATTCCCACTATGGACAGAAGTTCTCTTTTCAGATAAATGGTCTACAAGCCCCAGAAAACCCCATGCTGGGTACTAGGTATGGTGTCTATAGGAATCCTCCTGGTGCTCCAGTGCGCTGTCTTCATCTCACTTCTGTGACTAAATCTACATTCACAGCTGAAGTGCCTGCTTCCTGGAGAGAAGCTGTGGGCACACTTCCGGTTCCCTCAAGGACGTGGTGACCTTTGACCAGACACAGAAACATTTTGTGCCTTAGAGACAAGTTACTCCCCATTACCTCCCTCTGACAGGTGCTGTCAGAATTAGAAAGCTCTGGAAGATTCTAAAAACGCAGATCTAAAATAATCATTATAATTAATAATAGTAATTAACTTTCATCATAGGTGAGTCATCTATACCGTCAAGATTCAGTGATAATTTGTTTCAAAGTTACCCCTTAGCATTTCCTTACTTACTCAGGCTCACTCATCATAAAAGTCAAGTTGTATTTTATTCTTATTTTTTCCAGCTTTATGGAAATGTAATTGACAAACTGTATACTTAAGGGGTACGTTGCTATGTGTATGCATTTAAAATGATCACTATAATCAAGCTAATTAACAAACCAGTCCATCTCCACATAGAGTTACTGTGTGTGTGTGTGTGTGTGTGTGTGTGTGTGTGTGTATGTGTGTGTGTGTGTATTGAGAACACTTAGGATCTACTCTCCTAGCAAATTTCAAGTATACAATATAGTATTCTTAACCAGAGTTACCACACTGTATATTAAGCCTCCAAAATTTATTTATCCTTTATAACTGAAACTTTGTGTCTATCCTATGACCATCATCTTCCCATGTCTCTGATTCTCCAGCTCCTGGGAACCACCATTCTAGGGTACATTTAAAGAAAAATAGTTTTAGCTTTTGAATAGAGCAGAGAGAAGTATTCCTACCTTACATTTAATTCATGTCAATGGTTGCTCTTGGCAAAGCAATTTTTTTCCTTTAAACCACAATAAAAAAAATAAAGGGATAAATGTTTTTTAAAGTCATCTAGAATTCTGTATCTGTAATTATGTCAATACTGATATTTTTGCTTTTAAATTCCTTCGGTGCTCAACAGGGCAGCTTATCTCTGTGAAATGTTTCCTTCTTCCTCTGTCCAATAACAAATGGATAGGAAGTTCAAACATTTGTACTTTTTCTTTGAAGCAATGGCCCTAAACCGGCAATGCTGTTCCATCAGCTACAATTTTTATTTCCTCCCGATAAAGTTTCAGTCTGTGCTCATGAGCAAGATATATAACTGTCAATAACCATCTTTTCAGAAGATAGAGGCAGTTAGTTTATTAAACGGAACAAGCTGCACTCCTGGTCTTTCTTCCTGCGACGCATTGCCCAATTATTTCACATTCTTTGAGTGTAAAATAAACACATAAATTCTGTTGAGATACTGCTGTGGTTATTTATTTTTCAAACGTAATAAGAAACTGGGGAGGGATGGCCTTTTCTGTGGACAGGAAACAAAATTAGACCTGACAGTGATACATTATCGATTTTCACAACTATGAAAATATTCCAGAAAGCGAGCAGTTCCCTGTGCATCAGGGTGACTGGCCACGCTCATCCTGAAGGCCTAAAACCCAAGTGCTTGTAAGTTAGGGCAGAGTTAATTTTCCACAGACTTGCAGAGTTTCATTGACTCTGGTCCATTTCATAACCATGCATAATCATGTCCACTTTCTTCCTCCTCAAAACCCCACTACTTTTCCCAGGCCAAAAGGAGCCCATGATTCTCTTCTTGATGCAGGTAAAAAGGGCATGGGGCCTCTGAAAACAGGATGTGCGATGGTAAATTCGCTTCGTGAAGCACAACCAAATGGCTTTATCTTCATTTATTTCCATCTCTTGTACAAAAGCCACAAAAACAGCTTCTCTTAGCCACGAAAATCCATGGTCAAGTTAAAAGACAACTATATGTGCACAGACATACCAAACCCCCACCGCACCCCAGAAAGAAAATCTGTCAACAGTGCAGGGAGAGACATAGAGGTTTCAGATTCTTTTATCTTCCTCTAATCATAATCTTGTATTCAGTTTAAGTGGCTGTGCTCTCAGTCAGAGGCATATTATCCATATGTGCGGTACGGTCAGGGGCAGCAACATGTGAAGATTCAGAAGCATAAAGTTATCTAGAGTTGGAGAAAAAATTCTTTTTTTAAGATTTTATTTATTTATTTGTCAGAGAGAGAGAGAGCACAAACAAGGGGAGGGGCTGGCAGAGGGAGAAGCAGGGAGCTTCTCCCCACTGAGCAGGGAGCCCAAGGTGGGGCTCAATCCCAGCACCCAGCGATCATGACCTGAGCTGAAGGCAGATTCTTAACAGAATGAGCCAGCCAGGTGCCCTATTGTTATGTTTTGTTTTATAAAGGGGATGGATGCCAGGGAGAGGAATGGTCACTGATTTCCAGATTTTTCAAAACCACAGCACTGGGAGAGTTCTTGGGGGTGGGGTGGGGGACCACAATGACTGGATTCACCCTTGTCCTCTCTCTGGGTAGCAGTCCGATGATGAGAAGACGCAGCCCTGTCATAGTCCCTCTCTTTTTGAGGAGCTTCAGCAAAAGGTAATCTGCTGCTTGTATTCAAGCTTCGTGAACATTGGTTTGGAAGAAAGAAAACTGGTAAAAGAGGGAAGTGTGAGACATCGCGTAGAGTGTTTCAGCCGAAGCCTGTGAAGCCAAAATATGTATATGCTACCGTCGGATCTTCAGGATGAAGGTTTGGGTTTTCACGGTCTGGATGTCAGATTGTGATAATCGGTCCTAGTCCCTGAGGCTGCCATCCAGGCTCTGGGAGAAGCCACAAGAAGCACGCCCCAGTCCAAATCAGCCCAGATCCACTACGACTGCTTCCAACCCATTCCCATTATGAAGATTTCCTGGGCATTATCAGCAGTAGTGGGAAATCAGGATAATATTTTGAGTATTAAGCTCTCATGCTTTTAAGGTCCAGATAGCACATTTCCTTATATTAATCAATACAGGTTTTCCTCGGTTTTATCTCCCTCTCTAACCCCTTTCTTGTGTCATAATCACATTATTACCAGGTCTCGAAATAATTTCAGATATGAGCAAAGGTTTTCTGGGATAATGAGTACAGTGCCAGATTCTCTTTGGGAGTAGATTTGCACATTTGTTAGAAAGTCTAGTTTCCGCTTGTGCATTTGTGTCTGTGCTTTAGATTTCAAGGTTGTGGCTGCTTTCCTGTCCAACTGAGATTTTTCTGGTTGATCAAACAGCCCGATACCCTTTGCTAAAAATTTCAGTGCATAAATTTCTCTCCGAGTAAATGATTCTCCTCTTCCCCCTGAGCTAGGCACTTCATCTGTCAGTCACTGCAAATCAGCATGTGGAACACGGTGACACGAAGACAAAATACCCTATTGTTAGTTCCTGTGGTTCACCTTCTCCTTCAGGGCTTGGGTGTTTTTCTTTCATTTTTGGTCTTGGATAAAACATTTGAGAAATTCTTGATTGGAGCATAAATTGTATTGTGGTTAAGACTTATTCTTTTCTGGGAAGGGAACAGCCAATAAAGATCCACCAAAATGTTTCAGTCAGAAAGCAACCACCTGTTTTCCAGCTCTCAGGCAACTAAAGAGTCTGCACTCTGGGGCCATCCTCCCTGTTTACTGAAAGGCAGCTGTCAGTGGGAGAAGAACTGCTCCAACGTTCTATCAGAACAGGGTCTTTTCTCACACTATGGCGTCTTGACCTTCTGAGGGAAATCTCTAGCAAGCTGGCTGGGCATGTTCCAAGTGAGGATTTGGCACTTAGCAGGGAGAGAATAGCTCTGTTGTCAGTTCTTAGTGGAATATAAATCATTCCAGAGAGGAGCAAAAGGAAAAAACTTCTTTTCTAGTCTTTGGTCATAAGTTTACACACAGCCATCTTTCTAACAGGTCCTCTGAGATACTAGCCTAACAGGGCTTTCCTTCTTGTTTAAACCAGACACCAGTGGAAGATGGAAGGGGTACCCAGAAACAGACCTATTTCTTTCCACTGTGCTCCCCTGCCCCTCTCCTGAGGAGACACCAGGGAGACAGATATGCCAGAGACACGGATAAAAGCTAGCTTCCTGAGAATGTTCCTTGAGGTCCCAGGGATCTCAAACAGACCTTCCCAAGGTGAGAGATCTCTCAGAGGAAAGGTCCTCATACTCAAAGCTAGACAGTCCTATGAGATTTTGTTAAGGGATAGAAAACTAACTCAATTTAGCTTATCAAAAGAAAAACAGGGAAAAGAGAGAAAGAACTTCTAGGAAATCAAGACATGATTAGATCCTGCTCATACCTGTTCTACTCCTACACTCACAAGTCTCTCACAACCCCGAGTCTACATACAACTATAAACTTGTGATCTCGGAGGAAAAAGATATCACCTCTTCCAATAGTTCTGGCAAGGGTCGCAAGAAGGCTCAGATTAACTTGGGTTGGATCTTCTGCCCATTCCCCAATCAATCTTTGTGGCCAGAGAGATGGGCGGCCAGAATCAAGAGTCCATTCCTAAGACTAGGGGGAAGTCAGACAGGGGTGGGAACTTAGGAATCACCTGAACCACTTGCGCTGAGAGGTATTATTATAGACTGAGGGAGAGTTGGCTCTCTGAGAAGGTATTAGAAATATAGAAAAACATATATTCACTGCACCAATGGTAAGACCCTAACGGGACATTCATCAAAGGACATCACGTCCTTCTCACTGTTTGGAGAAGTCGAGGGTTCTGGATGAGGCTTACATAAGTCATATGTGAGTTGCAGGGTGGAGCTGTGGATTCAATTTCAAGTGATTTCATGTACTTTACTGATTGTCCTGGTCTTGGATAAGATTGTGAACTCAGGAGCTGTCTGGGTGGCTCAGTCAGTTAAGTGTCTGACTCTTGATTTCAGCTCAGGTCATGATCTCAGGGTGGTAAGAGAGAGCCTTGCTCTCTCTTGTGTATGGAGCCTGCTTGGGATTCCGTCTCTCCCTCTCCCTCTGTCTCTCTTCCCCGGGCTTGTGTGCTTGCTCTCTTTCCCTCTCTAAAGAAATTTAAAAAAAAAAAAAAAAAAGATTGTGAATTCGGTTAAGTTTGGGCTTGGGGTTTCTATTTATTCTATCTGTGGTCTTATTTTCTTCCCCTTTTTACCCACCGCCCACTGAAGTACTTATACTTCCCGCATCATCTGATCCTGATGTCTCACACCTGAGTAATGACATGAGCATGTTAACCCTCATTCTTTCTCCAAAGACTCACCCGATGATTTAAATGCTGAAGAACTTCAGGGAAATTGATGATTGATATGAACTAAAATAAATGTTGTCACCAGACAAGATATTATCGATGTTTCAACAGAAGCTATTCCTTCGCCTTGTGGCTTCCAGACTTGAAGATTTTCATAGACTATCAAAACTGAGAGAAAGAACACTATCGAGAAAGTAGAGGTTAGGAGAAGGAGAGGCATGGGGAGTAAAGGGGAAGGGAGAAGGGGAAAAAAATCGGAAATATTAAGGATGTGTATAGGATTTTTAAGAATTTCTTTTTGGTAAGTTAAGGACCTTGAAATAGCCACAATAAAACTACTATTTGATGCCACCAAAACGTAATAAAAGAAAGGATATTTTAATACCAAGAAATTTGCGAAGGGTTCAGTTTCATATTCAAAGAAAGTTCTTTAAATTTAAAAAGTCACAATTTTTTGGGAAAACTCACTGAAATGACCTGAATTAGCCAGAAATCATTTAATGCTTCAATCCAAAGCAGGCCTTGCTAAAGATTAGTATTTGAGAACCTCAGTGTTATCCCAAAGAGGTTAATGGAGGGAGTCTGGGGGCTGTGGCTCATCCATGGGAGAATTTTACAGCCACCATGCCCTTATACCAGGAAAATAAACAACTCCTCTATCTAGAAAGACTTGGCCTTGGTTTAAGCCTTGGATTCTGGAAGAATTTATACATAACAGAATCATCATTGATAGGGGCCTTTTATCACTCAGCACAACCTGCTCTTTCCATGGGAGGGAAAACTGAGGCTGAAGAGGAGAAAAGACTTGGCTGAGACCACACTCTCAAATAAATCCCGTCGCCAAGGTAGAACTTGTACAGGTCAGGACTCCGTTGGCATTCAGACTGAAGGCAAGGAGCCAAGGTAGAACTTGTAGGACTCCGTTGGCATTCAGACTAAAGGCAAAGAGAAGGGAGAAGCCTGGGAACCTGAAGGTGAACACATCCTGGGTGGGCCCAATGGACAATAGGTGGTGACCGCAGGTGACAGGAAGGATTCTAGACCAGCAGGTGGAGTACTTCAGCAAAAGAGAATGCTGTCCAGGGCTGGAGCCCTGCCTGGCCATCTGGGGGTTTGTGTCTGAGGTGTGGCAATGAAGGTAGTTTGGACGACATATTTTGGGCCTGGCAGTTTCCAGGCAAGCCCCATGAAGTCTAAGCAAGACTGTTCTCTCAGGAACACTGGTTTCCAAGGCTGATTATCAGGATGTGAGTTTAGGCCCCTTGAAGGACAAGTTGGGGTCAGAGTCCTCAGAGCAAGAGAAAGACAGATTTGATTGGCTTCAGAATGTCAGGTAGGACAAGCTAATTCTGAAATAAAGGTTAGAATGTTAACAGCAGAAGGAATATTTTATGTCATAAATATGCAATGGTGGGGGGGGGAGAAATCTGTAGGATTGTTTTCCCAGTAAAATGGCTGTTATCTTTAATATCTTCCTGTCTCTTGAACTCCATTGTTGACAAAGAGAAGCACGTTTCAAGCACAGAGTGAGAAAATGTGTGGTCACATGTGGATGGGGGACATTTGAATGAGACCGTTAAATCACAAGCCATTTAGAAAGAAAAAGAGACAATTTCGGTGAAACCGTGGAGAAAGACAAAGACTGGGCTTTAGGAGAGCTGGAAATGAGCAGAAGAGTAGAGTGGCAAATTTTCGCAAAGGGCTCATAAAAAAAGAAAAGAAAGAAAAAAAATCCCAGCATGAGGCATAGGCAGAGGGAGGATACCGTCAAACCGGATGGAATTCCTAACCAGACCCTGGAAATGGAGGTGGATGTTCAACCTGACAGCTACTTCTCAGATTTGAAATCCAATAGATTTATGGAACCTTGCCATGGGTACTAAGGGACATCAAAGACATTAGACCTAACACCAAAAAAGGTGACCTAAGCCTTGGGAATAGGAATAATATAACTTTTTGAGAGACTTTAAAAGGGAAGCCTCAGGCTTAGCCTGAGGATCCCTCAAATCCAGTGGGCATAAACCCCACCGAGACTAAACCCGGTAAGGAATGCCTAAAATTCTTTCATGCTATGAGATTATAGGAAGCTGTACCTTCAGATCCCTTCACATCTACTCATGCCGTCTCTAAACAGATTCACTGAGGCCCCAGGGAGTGGGGTCACAAAGCGGGGCCCCGCACACCCATTTCTCCCGGAACACAACAGTGACCTGCCTATGGGAAATCTTTGGTGAAAATATTAGCCATCGAAACAAATGAAATATCCTTGTGACATTAATAATTAAACGTTCATATCTTTTATGACAAAAACAATGCTCGGAGCATGGCATTACTGGAAGTTCATGAAATGAACCCGCTTTTTTGGGTCAGTGTTTACTACAATCCTGATTGTTTCAGAAAGAAAACTTTATGAAAGGAAATCAAGAGCATGTCTCCAACTCCACGGGTACAGCAATAACAGGAAACAAAACTCCTATTTCTGTAGTTTGCCAGATAAGAACTGAATAGTAGATTTTTTTGAAGGCATGTGGCAAATACTGTTAACGACATATAAATTACTGTCTATTGCATGGTCTTGGCTGGGGGACTTACATTGTAGCTTCTATTTCTGGTGGGGGAGACACAGGCATTTGTCATTCCTCCAGAAAATGGTAAAAAATGACAAGTTGGCAGAAGAGAGGTTGTTGTTCAGAGAGCAGCCGCTTTAACTGTGGTCATCCGGTTGAACCACTCTGCCCTGAGAACATTCTAGATAATGAATCTGAAACAAGGCAAAAGCCGATTTACGGAGCAGTTGGAGGTAATTTCTAAGGGACTCCAAAGATACTGCAGTTTGGATGCTCTCTAAGAGTAGAAAAAAAAAGGTAGCACCTCGTGGCCTAAATTGGATCATTCCTTTGACTATGGAGAGGAGAGGAGACAAGGAGAGGCCTTTATTCAGTTCAGCCCAGGTCATATTAGCTTATTACGTATTTTAAAATTCGAGTACGATAGCCAGCTGGCTATTGCAATATTACTTCCCCAAACTTTTCTCAAGTTATGTTGAAACAGCAAACATAATTAGGGAGGTATGCATGTTTCATTTTAAAGTTTATCTTCTCCAGTGGCTTTGAAAAAGACAGGAAAGTGAGGTCAGAAAGCCAGTGGGTCATTTAAGACACAAATCTCCCAAAACACACTCACTAAGCATATATTGATATCGAAATATGTACATTGAGGAATTATTGCAGGTGATAATGAAAACGTTCTTTTTGGTCATGGTTTTCAGCTTTTTATGCATGACAACTGATTGTCAGTTTCCTTGTTTGCTCAGACATCATTGATACTATCCATTGTGGACAAGGCAGGGAATACGGGATTTTTAATATGCGGTTATGTCAACAGTTGTGAAATGTTATGGAGACCAATTGTTACAACCATTGGGGAACTGTAAAGATACAATGTAATGCACCAAAATCCCATCCCCAAACTCAGATTCAGTCACTGTTTACATTTTGCTCTATTTTGCTATGCAGTTTTATATCTTTACTAGACCACATCCATCCACGATTTTGCATCTTGCTTTTCTCTCACTCGCCTTCATGTCATAGCAAGTTTTTATGCTCTTAAAATTCTATACAAAGATCACTTTTATAAATGGGTTTGTTTTATATGGATATACCAGGACTGCACACTAAAGTTGTTTGCAATGTTTCTTATTAGAAATAATTCTATGTAAAACATCTTTGAAAATATATCCCTTTCCTTCTTACTTAGGATTTCCTCAAGATCCTTAGGAGTAAAATTACAAGGCCAAAGATATAAATCTTTAGAGTTCTGGATACATATTGCCAAATATGAATAATAGAAAGGTAGCGTCAATTTATACCTTCAACAGAAGTTTACATAAGCAAGAAAAATGCACTTAGTTTTCTCCAATTTGGTCATGGTTCCGTGAAAATGTTGACTATGGTAAACAGAGCATTTGTTAAGAACAAACGCCTGAGATATTTTTGTTTAAGAAAAAATAAAGAAGGAAGACAACTTTAAATTACTGGTAAAGGCCAGGAATTTAAAGATATATTCAGGATTTATTAACACAGGCAACATTATAGGCAATTTTTTAAGTTCACTTTTTAAGAATAAAAATAATCCCTGATATTTGCCACCTGCTTGACAGTTTGCACATACTTTCAGAAATGGTCTCTTAGGACTCCCCATGAATTTTAGCAAATACTGAAATAATTCAGGCCTACCAGGAACCTGTAAGCACGATCACATTTTAAAGATATCACAAAATTGTCTTGCCTTTAAAGTTGGTTTTTCTCATTTGTCTTAAAATTTTAATTCCTAAGAATGATTTCTGCTCTAGGTAAAGGATAAATTCTATGGCACGGTTCTCTCACTTATAAATAGCCGGTGGAGGAAGGCAGGTCTATGAGCCAGGCTGACATATGTGTGTATGCCTACATGTCTTTCCACAACTTTGAGGTGAAATGATGGGAAAAGAGAAATAATTGTAGCCCTCCTGAACTCACCATGCATGTCCCTACCTCTGAGCCTTCTCACCTGCTGTTCCCTTTAGCCCGGAGCGCCCCCTGCCCCAGGCTGTAATATCATTGGTTCTTTGCCTCCTTTCCCCAGGGTCATTGTTCAAATGATATAATCTCAGCTGGACTTCCCTGCATGGTCCTACTTAGAACTGGAACCACCACCAACCCTCCCCAGCTCCACCCCCAAAAGTCACTCTCTGTTCCTTTTCCTTACTTCCTTTTTCTACATAGAACTTGTTACTGATTTTTGTTTTTCATTATTATCGTTATGCCCAAATATCACAACATTAGAGGAAGCAAGCAAACTCTTCTGAATATGTATTCTATGGGTTCCCAAATAAGTCTGGATAATACTAGGTAATCCCTATTTCCACTGGGATTCAGATTATGTTAATATATATTGTGTCTTAATAAATTAGAAGGTCTGCAATAAAGAAAACTGTTCAACTTTATTTTGGCTTTAATCTTTTATTTGCGTTTAATCAATCATTATCCAAAAGGTGCTTTGGTTTTGTACACGGCACATATTATCATCATGTTAAAATGGTGATTGCTGTAAATGCCCTTTAATAACTTACAGAACGCATGAGGAGGATGTGGAGGAATCCACTTCACAGAGAAGGAAGCTGAGCCTCCGAGAAGCGGGGGTGCTTACACAAGGTCACACAGAGAACAAACACAAGTGCAGATGTCCTAAGCCTGCTCCACCTGATTCGGGAAGCTGAACTTATCACCACCTCACTCCACGTTGTCCCCTGTCACCTCCACAGCTTGGTGCCACCAACGATTTTCTTCTTTCTGCCATGTATGTGGCAGGCAGGCAAATAAAAGCAAGGCCATTATCTAAAACCTAGAAACGGTATAATTCACCTACAAAGATTTCAATTTTACTATTTGTTTGTTTGTTTGCTTGCTTGTTTGTTTTTGAGAGAGAAAGAGAGTGAGGGGGAAGGGGCACTCTCCCTCTGGAGAGAGAGAGAACAGAGAGAGCACAGAGTCTGACCTGGGGCTCAATCCCAGGACCCAGGGATCAAGACCTGAACCAAAATCAAGACTCGGATGCTTAGCCGAATAATCCAGGCACCCCTAACCTAAAAGATTTAAAAAGAGAATGAAATTAAAATCAGTTAATTAGAAACACACTGATACAAAATGAAACCCTGAAGCTCTTTTCCTTTTGTCAGAGAGAAATCTGGAAACTTTCAGGGCTCTGGAAAAAACAAGCTTGAAGAAGAAGAAGGAGGAGGAGGAGGAGGA